>MU223925.1:1370641-1385551 GCA_018584345.1 Thuja plicata | reverse complement strand
CTAATATGCAACTAAGAAAGGAAATATGCAACTACAATGAAATGCAATAACAAGTCTTCAAAGCTTGGATGTGGAATGTCTTCAAAGAGCTCCAAATGACCTAGAAAACTTGCAGCATAACTTTAGCTTCAAAACCTAAGATATGAAAATGAAGGAGACAGCTCTCCTTTTATAAGAAATGAGATGAAATGGACCATTGAGATTAAGAGGCAAAAGTCTTAATCAAGGGTGGAGAAAAAAAGAAGTTTGATCCTTGTGCACAAATATCCTTCAATAGAAAAATAGGAGTTGACTTTTGTGTCCCACATAAGACAAAATGTGCTTTTTCCCTTTTTATAAAATAAGAATAATGCTTTATTTGTGCAACATATGATAAGAAGAAAAGTGGAGATTTTTTATTTAAATAAAAGAGGAGGAAATTCCTTTTAATTAAGTAAAGGATTAGGATAAAGTGATTTTATTATTTAATTAAAAGATATTTTTAATTAATTAAAAGAGAGCATGTTCTCTTAATTAAATAATATTTTTATTTTTATTTTTTCTCTTTTAAATTAAATAAGGCTCAAACCTTAAGAAATATTGAATTGATTATGATTTGATCAAAGAAATTGATATAATTGATATTGTTGATATTTGAAAATATTGATTCAGGGATTTGATAAGTTGAGAAATGGGGCACAAAGTCTAGGCGACCATTTTAGGGTGCATACACCAATGCTTCACAGAAGGCTACACAATCTATTTTGAAGGGAGGTTTTAAAAACTATTTATCCCACATTGCTGGTGGGCAGGAGTTTTAAAATATTTATATATGTAAATAATTGGATGCTAATATGAATTGAAATAGAAAGAGATCTTGGTGTGTGCACCTAGTGTGGGTGTAGTTGTTGTGCCTGGTCGGGGGTGAGTGGAAACATGTTTTTGGCACGCAAAAAGTAATACTTTAAAAGAAACTTGCAAAAAAATCCCACATTCACTGGGAGTTGGAGTTCTCAAGTATTTAAAAGGTAAAACACATACTATGTAATTTGAAGTGAAGAGTGGAGGATCTTGGTGCGCATACATAGGAGGTGTCTTGGTGGACGTGCCCAAAAAATTGGTGGCTTCAGAGGAAAACAAATTTTGGTGGGGTCTGCATAGATGAGATGGTGATGATGTTGAAAGGAAACCTTTCGTGGACAAGAAGGTAGTTAGCCGCGCAATCTCTAGATGTTGGCGGTTAAGTCTAAAACATTCAGAGATCAGGAGGTAAGCAGGTTGCACAATCTCTAGATGATGGCAGTTAAGTCTAAAACATTCAAATATTCAGAGGTAAGCCAGGTGCCAGATCTCATGATCTAACTATGGTTAGTGCTAGGATTCATAGATTCAGAGATAGACTACATGCCAGATCTCCAGATGTAACCATAGTCAAAGAAGTGATTTAGAGACTTGGAGATAGAATTATTCACGTGATCTCCCAATGCAACCATAGTTAAAGAAAAGATCTGGAGATTCAGAGATAAAGGTAGTCACATGTTCCCCCAATGTGACTAGGGTTAAAGAAATGATCTGGAGAATCAGAGATAAAGGAATTCATGTGATCTCCCAATGTGACTGGGGTGAAAGAAATTATTTGGAGATTCAGAGGTAAATCCAGTCATGTGATCTCTAAATGAAACCACAGTTAGCCCAAGGAGCCAAAGATTTAGAGATAGACTCATCTACCAATCTCTAGATGCAACTACAATTAAGAAAATGATTCAGAGATCAAGAGATTGACTAGTCTCCCAATCTCCAAATGCAACTGTGGTTAAAGAAGTCATTCATAGATTTAGAGATATACTAGTCTCCCAATCTCTAGATGTAACTATGGTTAGAGAAATGATTCAGAGATCAAGAGATAGACTAGTCTCCAAGTCTCCAGATCATAACAGTTAAGTAAGAATCATTCAGATGTTCAGAGATCAGGTTATCTCTGAATCAACAGATCTTGGCAGTCAAGTCCTTAACATTCAAAGATTCAGAGATAAGGTTATCTTTGAATATCCCAATCTTGAGAGTCAAGTCCTTAACATTTAGATACTTAGAGACAAGGTTATCTCCTAATCTTTAGATCCTAACACCCAAGTCCTTAATAGTCAGAGACTTAGAGACAAGGTTATCTCCAAATCTCCAAGTCATGGCAGTTAAGTAGAAGAAATTCAGAGATTAGGAGATAAAGGCAGTCTCTAAATCTCATGATGAAACTAGATGGACTTAAGAGAAAATCAGCAAGTAGCAAGTGGTGAAATCTGGTGAGTTCTAGGTAAAATATGTAGAAAAGAGACCTATGCAAGATAAAGAAATGTACAAAAATACATAATAAGAAGGATTTAAATATCAAAGTCAATGAAAGGATAAATAAAAGTATTAAAGTGCAAGTAAATCAAAATTGCATAGACAATTAGAATAAGAATGCAAAAATTAAAATAATGTGCACATTGTAATAGTCTTTTGAAATATTTTTATTTCAAAATGAAAGGAGCATTCACAGGAATTTTTCAGAGGCAAGTGGGTAAAGTTTGTTCATGAAATTAGATCAAATATCAAATTTTGGGGAGATCATATATTTGCAAAAGTTTTTTAGAAGCAGACAGGTGTCAGCTAGGGTGAAATTTGTTTTCCCCTCTCTATATATTTTCTTTTCTCCATTGTAAAAGGGATGGTCAATTTTTTGATCAATCAAGGCAGAATTGTTAGTTTTGGTCCAGACTTTGTTTTTGAGTTTTAGCAGTTTGAGAAGATATAGAATGTGTTGAAATTATCTTGATGAAAAGAAATAGCTTTGTGATCCCTGCTTGGTTTTTTATTATCTTTTGATGTATGTTTGGATTCTTATGAATTTATTTTATAAGGTATGTTAAATTCATAGACTTGTAAGGAAAGTTTTGATATATGTTTCAAGTTACTTCTAAGGGGAGTTTAATTCCTTTAAACATATTTTGGGAGGTTTTGAACTTATATATGAATTTGATGATTTAAGATTCGAGTTGCAGAGAGCAAGGTGTAAGGTATTTCGTTTGGGTTTCAATTAGTTCTGTAAATCTCGTATGGTTGAGATGCATTCTTATTAACTTTGTACCCTAGGATTTGGCACTGCTCTGGGTTAGGGTTTCCTTTCAATCTAAAAACTAAACCAAATCTTTATGTTACTGTTTATTTTGTATGCATATTGAATATCAGTGTTCAAGATACTTAATCCACTATAATATTTACTATGAAGCAGTAAGTCTCAAGAGGTACACCCACCTAAGTCTATGGAGATCAAAGTGGAGGATATAATCTGTTAGAGTAATTTAGTAATTACTCTTTTGTGCTTAAGTTATACTTAGGAAACTTTCTATTTTCTGAGAGCTTCCTTTTTAGGGCTTCGGTATCCTTTATAAGAATCACCGCTTAGTTTTCTTAACAGAGTTTTTACATCAGTTTGTAAATCATAGAAACATATTATCAATATATTGTTTTCTTGAGCACATGATGTCTCTGGCTTTTTGGCCTCCATAGATCCTTCTATCTTCTATCTTTTGCTTCTTTTTATGTAATAGCTATGCATGCAGGTGTTCTTGGGAAGATTGCATTTTAGCAATCTTAACATGGTATCAGAGCTACTCTGCAGCTGGCTGTTCGTTCTTTGTTGAAGCAGCGAGGGTTTGAAGCTTTCAAAGGCTTTTTCGACATTTGTTTATTGGTTCTAGGGGGTCTCTATTTTTGGAGGCATTTTGGGCCCAAACAGACACTGCCATTGCGTCTAGAAGGCCCAAAAACCCTAGAAACCATATAAGGTTTGTCCAATTTGGACACCGGGGCTCTGGAGAATTTTTTCGGCCTCCTACGGGATGTACGGACGAGAAAAATTTAAAAAAAAACATATTTTAATGTTTTTTTGGCGTTTTAAAACGCACAGTGCAAAACTTTGGGCGCGCCGCCCCCGCGCGCTGCCTGGGGCCACCGCGCCACCAGTCTGCCCCTCCCGGGCCCTGCCACCGGTCTCTGCAGCCTCCGCCGCCATCTCTGCAACCTTCGGCCGCCGCTCGGTCCCTGCGCTCCCCGCGCCGCGCTCCGCCGGCTCCCTACACAGCGGCCCTCGTCGCCCTCAGCAGCCGCTCTGCCCTCCCCGGCGCCCGCACCCGAGACCGCCGCCCGCCCACCGCTCCCCGGTGGCGGGATATTTCGCAGCCCCTGCGGGCTTATCATCTATGCGGGTGGTCCCATTGCGGACCGAGAGCTCTGTTTTTAGCCCCCGGCACGCGCCATGCGCCCAGGGGCCAATTTTTTTTAGCCCCTGTGGCTTAAAACATGCCTTTTAGGGCATTTTGGGGGTACCTGGACGTTTCTCGCTCTACAGGGAGCATACGGGGGTCTTTTTCTGACTTCTATATACCGTCGGAAAGCTCTTTCCGAGAACTTTCTGATGGTGGAGGTTATGGTTTTTGGTTCCACCATTTTGATAGATTTTTTTTTCTGTTGAAGTTTGATGTCTCTTTTTGCCTTTCGGGAGTCATATCTGGCTCATCCGGACTCCTTTTTCAGAAAATGAGATATCGTCGGAAAGCTGATTCTGTGTACTATTCAGTGGCAGAGGTATTTCTTCTAGATTCTGCTCTAGGTTTTCACTTCTCCACATTTGGAAGTTTATGCCCTCTGGTGGTTTGCTTGGTTCTACAGGTCCGGGGATCTCTTCTTCTGGTTTCATAGTTCACTCTTCTTTCTGACTTCTGAGCTTGCATGCTCTTTCTGATGCATTTTGTTCTATAAATGTATTGAGATAAAGTGCCTTCTTCTGCATTCTTGGATCTTGTACACCTGGTTCTGTTGATGTACTCGCACTATGTTATAAAGTGCCATGGGGGGTTATGATGCATTTGCCGCTTTAGGCGCATCCACTTTTGTCAAGTGAGCGTACCTTCCATGACATTAGCCCATGTATTCTGTATCTGTGACACCACCCTTTATCCTGTGTGTGTACTTCTATTGCACTATTGGTGTTCCTGGTTCTTCTTCTGCAGCTATTTCTGGTACTGCATTTTAGTGTTCCTGTCACCTCTCCCAGTTCAGCATTATGGGGGGGTTCACCTGTTGGTTCTATTGCTTCCTGGTTTGATTTATCAGCTCTTCAGACACTTGTCTTCTCTACCTGTTCATGCACTTCAGTGGGGGTTCCAGCAGTATCTTATGACAGAGTTTTCAGACATGCTTCGGAGATGCTACTTGCTCTTTTCTTGTTCCTTTCTCTGGGACACTTTTTCCCTAGATTGAAGGCTCTATTTCCTTCATCTAGTTTGCTTTCTTGTTTGGGTACCTGATCAGGCTTAGTTGCCGGGACCCATCTTTCCTGCTTTCTATAGTTTTTTAGCAGTTTTTCTTCTCCCTAAGTTACACTTAAGGGGGGGTGTTAGAGTAATTTAGTAATTACTCTTTTGTGCTTAAGTTATACTTAGGCAACTTTCTATTTTCTGAGAGTTTCCTTTTTAGGGCTTCGGTATCCTTTATAAGGAATCACCGCTTAGTTTTCTTAACAGAGTTTTTACATCAGTTTGTAAATCATAGAAACATATTATCAATATATTATTTTCTTGAGCACATGGTGTCTCTGGCTTTTTGGCCTCCATAGATCCTTCTATCTTCTGTCTTTTGCTTCTGTTTATGTAATAGCTATGCATGCAGGTGTTCTTGGGAAGATTGCATTTTAGCAATCTTAACATAATCCTCGTTAGTTAGTCTTTTAATTTCTATAATAAGTGTTTGGGAGTCATAGACTCAAGCATTGATGCTTCATTTGGATTCTACAAGAAAAATCAGTAACAGAATGGTGACTCTACTGGGGAGAGATGTAAAAAATATTGTTGAACTTTTCAAAGAACCTCTAGTGTTCTAAAGTTCATATTAAATCCTAGAAATCATTGTTTTATTTTATCCCAAATTTGTTTAGGTGGTGAATCTATTAAACTCTGTGAATCTTGGTTGATTTATGCCAGTATAAAATTGTGAAACTATCAGCAAGTTTCAATGTAAAGATCAACAAGTTTAAGATGATTGTTTCCTTTCTTTGCTGAATCAATCCCAGAATCTGATTAAGAGAAGAGTCAAGAAATATAATCTGAAATTTGTTTCAGATCTATGTGTAAGAATAGCATGGAAGTGTTTTTATTGCAGTGAGTATAAAGAAGATTGTGTGGCTTTTCTAGTTGGAACAAGCCCATAATTGAAAGTAATTTCCAAGTGGCTTTGGTTGTTTGAAGTTTTCCTTTGTAAGGAGGTGGCGAATCTATGTGAAAAGAACCTGATGGAGCTATAAAAGAGGCTCTATATATGCCATGTTTCCAGTCAAAAAGAAATACGAGCAGCAGCTGCAATTCTTGTCCAGGTAATCCTCAAGTTCTTATGAGAAATAAAAGTCCCTTATAAGGTGAAGAAGTCACTAAACAAAGGCGTATAGATCTCAAGTTTGTCATCATTCATGTTTTTAAAAGTTTATTTATCAAATCATAAGTATGTTGCTATTATGTGAAGTTTATGATCACATAAAATCTGATAGAAGTTTTTTTGTCAGAATAAAATGTGTTTTTAAGTGAATGGTTCAAAGGGAGGGTCCAATTTTAATGGATCAAGATATGTTTTCTATATCTAAAATTTGTTAGGCAGATCTTGATAAATTTAATAGAGATACTGCATTGAGAGGGAAAAGCATCCAAAAGAAGGCCCTATTGATTTTAAGAATAAGGGTAGGAGAAATGAAGAAAGAGTCAGTATATTTGTTTTATGAAAGGTTTTGTAATGAAGTTGATCAGCTTATAGCAGACATTGAGCTTCCATAATTAGCATGGATTGATTTTTTTTTAGAACTTTGTGTACCTGAATCAATAAATTAGTCTACATATCGTAGAGAAGAAATTATTGAACATGTTATAGAATGGATAGATTCGATCAAGAAATTTGAATCTAGTTATGCTAAGGATGTTGAATCTATTTATGTTGGTGATGATGATTATGATTCTGAAAATGAAGTCAATGAACAAAAAGATGATGAAGATGATTTTATAATTGGAAATGTTGCCATTAAGTCTATAGATTTTTCTTCTTCTCGGTGAAATAGTGCATATTTCTTGTTTCATTTTAAAGAAGTTTTGTGTGAACAACAAGAGGATGGTTACGATGCAAATGTAAGTTATTGTGGTGATTCCTGTGCACAAAATGATATGAGCTAAGAATTCTAAACCCTTGTTTCCAATGGGGAATATATTTCTAGCAATGAGAAAGAGACCAAAAAAGGTGAACATGAAATCCGATCCCCATTAAGCAGTGAGAAAATCTCAGAACTCTTAGCTGCTAATTTTCAGAGGTATGCTTCTAAATGTGACTCTAGAATTTCATGCCCAATGGATATATGTTTTGATAATGATGATATTAATGAGGGTGTGAAGTATGACACATTTGGTGTTTATTTTTTTCCTACACTTGGATTGGATAATTTGCAAGATGATAATGCAATCTGATAGTGTCATGTATGATGAGTATGAAGATTCATATGCTAGTATGGATTCATGTTTTGACAATTTTAGTGTCATGGATTCTTGTGTACATCATGATGCTGAAGAAAGTGATAAATCTGAATGTGTTTTCTCAAATTTGCAAGTGATTAATGAACTATTGACTGGCAATACTTGTTTAGAAGATATTGATAGAAGTTGTGATCAACAAGTTGTCTCTGGTTTCTTGCAGTCAAATTTTTATTTATAAATGTTACATCCTAGTTTGCAAAGTGTTGTTATAAAAGAAACTTGTCTTGTAGTGAAAACTAGTGTTCATGATGTATTTGATTCAAACTATGTGAATGAGTTGGAGTATTTCTCTTTTCAGCAAGTCAATGATAGTAAAGGGTGTGATATTTTGGTGTCACCCAATGAACAACATTCACAGTGGTTTGATGAATGGGTGTTTCTAGTTTATGGTGATTATTTTTTATATGATATGCTAAAGATATTTGGTAGTGTCTTTGATCAGGCAGACATAAGTAACAATTTCAGCTTACCTTTGACCTATGGGGATGAAAATAAGATGTTTGATAGAGGTAAGGGTTGATTTCAATTTTGTGGCTTTGGGCCATTTATGGATATTGTGTATATATTTGTACAGTTTTTTTTCTTTCAGTTGTGTGGTGTTTAGTTTTCAATAAGGACCTAGTTTATGAAGTCAAGAGAAGAGAAGGAAATCTAATTTTTGTAATTTTTCTTTTCTACCATGAGGTTCTAAGTCCTCTACATGCCCACATGGGGCAAGTTTCCCCAATCAAAGACATTGTTGGAACTCTAAAGTTTTAGATAAATTTTGGAGTGATTAAGTTTAAAATTTTCTCTAAGGCACAAGTCACTACCCCAAAAGGTTTTTGAGAAGGTTTTCTTTGAGATCATATAATGTGAAACCCTGAGATTTTCATGAGAAACCACTTGGAGAGTGTGTTCATCACTTATCACGGAGTATTTGCAATTTTTTTCAGCTCTCAGAAGTCAGATTGGATGTGTTTTGGAGATAGTCATTTGGAGGTCATTACCCAAATATGCACTTATGCACGTATTCAATATTACTAAGTGACCTACTTTGGAGGTCTGCATCTTTGGCCAGATTGATACATGGGATATAAGGAGTGTTCCAAGATGTTTTAGGCATGAAAATGAGTCAACATACCCATTACAGACCCCTGTGATTTTATTTGTTAAGTTTTCCATAGCCTTTCTATTTGCATTTTATTTTGGTTTTCCGAGTGTCAAATGCAGAATTATGGAATGTCCTACTGTGAGGTCCCACAATTTGTACCCAGTTGAGTGTAATAAAGAATTGATTATTCCTATACATTGTAAACATGGAAATGAACCTTCTTGAATATTTTTAGATCATGGTCAATCCATTTGACCACTTTGCCTAGCCGATTCCAAATCGGATTTATGGAATTTCACTATTTTTGAGTTCAAAAAGTTTTTGAAAGGCTGACTTTGAAGAATAATGTCAGTTGACCAGTTGATCATCAGATTGAGATAATTGAAGTTTCATATTCCTTATGTGAAATTGAATCCATTTTCAAGGTTTTATACTATAAGAGTCTCATTTGATAGGTTTGTGAAATCAAAACCAAAAGTGATTTATGCAGATTCCCAGTGGGGGCAGAATTGATTTCACAGAGTAGTTACTTTTGGAAGGTCGTAATTTTGTATCAAATGATTTTTTTGAGATACTAGTTTTGGGTCAGTACTCCTTGTATGTAAGTCTTCTATAAAAATCAGGAGTGAAGTCTCAGGGATTTTTTTTTCCATCTATTCGCGGTCATTTCAAAAAATAGTTTTCAATGTTTTGCATGTGAAATGACAGATTTCTAAGAAGTTGGTAAGCTTGATGATTAAGAGCTTTCACCCTATGCACTTTTAGGGAAAAAATTTTCAGAGGGTTTTTATGAACTTGGAAATATCCTAGTCCTCAAGATATGAATGTTCAAGGAGGTCATGTGATCATGTTTTAAAGCCACTTCTAGAGGCCACTTGTCATCTATGGGATCAATTTGTTTAGAGATTTCAAAGGGACTACCTTTGACAGTTTTGTTTGTCCCAATCCTGAGTATGCCCTTCAAATCCACTAGGCATTTGTATTCTTATATTGGAGGTGAATATATCTTTCAGTTCTCATGTGTTGGAGGAGTCATTTAGTCATTCTTTTAGACTAGCGCAAATGGTTTTTTATCATAAACAGATCGCCGAAGGGATACAATCAATATGTTTGTGAAACAAGAATGCAAAGTGTGAAATATAATTATGAGTTCAAAATGGTCACTCACATAAAAATATATGTGTGGTGTGATATCTTTCATATTTTCCTTTGAAATAAGTTTGCGCGAGTTTTAAATTATTATTTAAATATACAAAGAGGGAGCAAATACAAGGCATGTCAGCGGCTCGCCAATAGGGAGTTTTCAAATTAGAGATATAGAAACATCCAAGAAAATTTAGATTGAAGAGGGAGGTCTGCACATGATGTCAAAAAAGACTTGCACATTGTCTTATGAATTCTACACAAGAGACAAAACAACAGAGGCTGCGCACAGTTATAAATGTTTGAAAACTCCTTTTAAATTTTCATGCAACTGCAAATTTGAAAGTGTAATGCCAATTGAAAAAACCTTTTCCAGTAGTCTTGCCTTTCCCATGTGGAATAAGGAGTTAAAAATTTTAAATAAAAATGAAAGGGACAAGTGTTAATGATTAGACAAGACATGTGCATTGTGTTGAAGTTGGAGAGCACATGATAAAAGAGAGGAACTTGCGCGTAGGAGAAGAAAGAGCATGCACATGAATTATCAAAAGTGTTGCGCAATGTATGAGGAGGACCTATGCAGTATAGAAGGAGGTGTTTTAAAACCTTTGTAAATGCAAATTGGCAGGTGTTAATGCTTCACAGAAGGCTACACAGACTATTTTGGAGGGAGGTTTCAAAAACTATTTATCCCAGATTGTTGGTGGGCAGGAATTTTCAAATATTTATATATGCAAACACTTTGATGATAATATGATTTGAAAGAGTGAGAGCTCTTGGTGTATGCTCCCAGTGTGGATGTGGACATTTTTCTTTCTTGGGGGTGAGTGGAAACATGTTATTAGAACACATAAAGTAATACTTTATAAAAATAATTGTAAAATAATATCCCATATTCACTGGGAGCTAGAGTTCTCAAGTTTTTAAAAGGTAAAGCACATACTATGTAATTTTAAGTGAAGAGTGGAGGCTCTTGGCACTCATGCACAGGAGGTGTCTCATTGTACGTGCCTAGGCAATTGGTGACTTCAGAGGAAAAAAAATTTTGGCAGGGCCCGCACAGATGAGATGCTGATGACATGGCAAGGAAGCGTTCTGTGGTCAAGAAAGTGGTTAGTTGCGCAATCTCCAAATGATGGCAGTTAATTCTAAAACCTTTAGATATTAGGAGTAAGATAGTCATTCAATCTCTAGATGTTGGTAGTTAATTCCAAAACATTTAGAGATTCAGAGGTAATCCAGATGCCAAATCTCATGATCTAACTGTGGTTAGTGCTAGGATTTTACAGATTTAGAGATAAACTAGGCACCAGATCTTGAGATATAACCATGGTCAAAGAAATGACTCAGAGACTTGGAGATAGACTTATTCACATGATCTCCCAATGTAGACATAGTTAAAGAAAATATCTAGAGATTTAGAGATAAAAATAGTCGCATGATCTCCCAATGTGACTGGGGTTAAAGAAATGATCTAGAGATTCAGAGATAAAGGCAGAAACGTGATCTCCCAATGTGATTGGGGTTAAAGAAATGATTTGGAGATTGAGAGATAAATCCAGTCACATGAGCTCTAAATGAAACAATAGTTACCCCAAGGATCACGAGATTCAGAGATAGACTAGTCTCCCAATCTCCAGATACAACTGCAGTTAAGAAAATGATTCAGGGATCAAGAGATAGACTAGTCTCCCAATCTCCAGATGCAACTGCGATTAAAGAATTCATTCAAAGATTTAGAGATAGACTAGTCTCCCAATCTCTAGATGTAACTGTGGTTAGAGAAATGATTCAGAGATCAAGAGATAGACTACTCTCCAAGTCTACAGATCATGACAGTTAAGTAAGAAGCATTCAGAGCTTTAGAGATAAGGTTATCTCTGAATCTCTAGATATTGGCAGTCAAATCCTTAACATTCAGAGATTCAGAGATAAGGTTATCTATAAAACTCCAGATCCTAACAGTCAAGTCCTTAACATTCAGAGACTTAGAGACAAGGTTATCTCTGAATCTCCAAATCCTGACAGTCAAGTCTTTAACATTCAGAGACTTAGAGAAAAGGTTATCTCTGAATCTTGAGATCATGGTAGTTAAGTAGAAGAAATTTAGAGATTAGGAGATAAAGGCAGTCTTTGAATCTCATGATGAACCTAGATGGACTTAAGAGAAAACCAACAAGTGACAAGTGGAAAAAATTGGTGATTTCTGGGAAAAATATATAGAAAAGAGACCTATGCAAGACAAAGAAATGTGCAGGAATACATAATAAGAAGGATTTAAAGATAAAATTTTGTGCAAGGATAAATAAAAGTATTAAAGTGCAAGTAAATCAAAATTACACAAACAATTAGAATAAGAATGAATAAATTAAAATCATGTGCATATTGTAATAGTTTTCTAAAATATTTTTATTTCAAAATGAAAGGAGCATTCACGAGAGTTTTTCAGAGGCATGTGGGTAGAGTTTGTTCATGAAATCAGATCAAATGTTAGATTTTGGGGAGATCAAATATTTTTAGAAGTTTGTTGGAAGCAGACAGGTGTTAGTTAGGGTGAAATTTGTTTTCCCCTCTCTATATTTTTTCTTTACTCTATTGTAAAAGGGTTGGTCAATGTTTTGATCAATCAAGGAAAGATTGCCAGTTTTGGTCCAGACTTTGTTTTTTTAGTTTTAGCAGCCTGAGAAGATATAGAATGTGTTGAAATTATCTTGATGAATAGAAATAGCTTTGGGATCCCTTCTTGGTTTTTTATTCTCTTCAGATGTATGTTTGGATTCTTATGAATTTAGTTTTTAAGGAATTTTAAATTCATAGACTTGTAAGGCAAGTTCTGATATATGTTTCAGGTAACTTCTAAGGGGAGCGTAATTACTTTAAACATATTTTAGGGCATTTTAAAATTATATATGAATACGATGATTTAAGATTTGAGTTGTAGAGAGAAAGGTGTAAGGCATTTTTTTTGGGTTTCGGTTAGTTTTGTAAATCTCGTATGGTTGAGATGCATTCTTATTGACTTTGTACCCTAGGATTTGGCATTGGTTTGAGTTAGGGTTTCTTGTCAATCTAAAAACTAAACCAAATCTTTATTTTATAGTTTATTTTGTATGCATATTGAATATCAGTGTTCAAGACACTTAATCCACTGTAAGATTTACTGTGAAGTAGTAAGTCTCAAGTGGTACACCCACCTGAGTCTGTGGAAATCAAAGTAAAGGAGGATATAATCCTCGTTAGTTAGTCTTTTACATGATCTAATCAGGAGTTGGGAGTCATAGATTCAAGCATTGATGCTTCATTTGGATTCTGCAAGAAAAATCACTAATAGGGTCACTTTCTAAAGAGCCATGGATGTAGAATTTTTAGAGCTAATAAATGTGATCATGGTAGAATATCAAGATGATATAACCACATGCTCTTAGAAGGTTGAGCATTGTAACCATTTAGAGAATATATTCTTGAAAGCCTTAGAATATGGTATATCCCTAAATCCAAAAAAATGAAACTTTGGTGTTACAGAAGGAAAGATATCAGGGCACATAGTATCTAAAGAAGATGTGAAGATTGTCCCTGAGAGAGTTGTCACCATTGACAAGATTCCCATTCCTAAAATTGTGAAATTTATTCAGTCATTTCTTTTGCAGATAAATTTTATAAGGAGATTTATCTCTAATTTTGCTAAAATTGTGAAACCTATATCTAGAATATTGAAGAAAGGTGCAAAATTGGATTAGAAAAATGAAGCATTGGATGAATTTGTGGCCATCAAGAGGTAGATGAAGGAGGCTCTTGTGCTAAAATCTCCATATTTTTCCTGGACATTTGAGTTATTTTCTTTTTCTTCCTTTCACACCATAGTTGTTGTTATGTTGAAAAAGAATGAAGAAGGTCATGAGAAAATTATTGCTTTCATTAGAAAATCTTTACAAGAAGTTGAATTCAAATATGAAATTAATGAAAAGAAGGCATATGCATTGGTTAAGGTGGTAAAATATTTCATATCCTACTTAGTAGGAGTGGTATTTGTGGCATATATTTCTAATGCAATTGTCAAAGATATATTTAGGCAATCAAAGGTAACTAGTAGAAGATGCAGATTGATAAATCAAGTACATGACTTTAGCATAAACATCCAGATAAAAAATCTTGTTAGGGGACAAGGAATATCTAGGTTGATGGTTTAATCCAACTTAGAAGTTGCTCAAGTAAATAATTTTGAGCTAAAAGACATTGTTATCAACATATAAAGAGATCCTTGGCATTCAAATATAGTCTACTACTTGAAACATATGAAGTGTCCTAATGATTTAAATGAGAATCAGAAAAGATCACTTAAACTACAAGTAGCCAAATATGTATTGATAGAAGGATACTTGTATTGAAGAAATATAGATGATGTATTATTATTGTGCCTAGATGAATACCAATCTAAGAAAGTGTTGAAGGAGATGCATGATTGTGTGTGTGGTGATTATTTATCTACTAAAACCAAAGCCCACTGAATACTTAAATAAGGTTATATTACTGGAATTGTTTCCTCAATGATGCATATAAATATGTTAGAGAATGTGAATCTTGTCAAAAAATTTCATGGAATTTAATGTACCATGGATCCTTGCCACTAAGACCAATGCATGTGGATGAACCCTTTCAGAAACGGGGACTTGATTTTATAGGAGAGATTGTGGATAAGTCAAGTGGAGGACATAAATGAATATTAGTAGCTATAGACTAATTCAAAAAATGGGTTGAGGCCATCCCCACTAAGCAAGAAACCAACAAAATAGTGATAAATTTCTTAATGGAGAACATACTAACTAGATTTGGAGTACCCTCTAGACTGATAACGGATAATGGCGTTTGTTTTAGATCAAGTGAATTCACTATTTTTTGCAAAAATTATGGTATTAGAATTTCCTATGCCTCACCTTAACACCCTCAGGGCCCGTTTGGTGCATGGCATTAACTTATCCAGAATAGGCCTATTCCAGAATAAGGGCCTATTCTCGAATTAATTAATTCTTAAAATGAAAGCTGGAATAAGCTATTCTCTGTTTGGATCCCATATTGTAAAATTGGAATAAGGATTAT
>MU223925.1:1286332-1316390 GCA_018584345.1 Thuja plicata | reverse complement strand
TATTGCCCATGGTAGAATAAGGCACTGGTCTAATCATTATTTGGATTATAGTTATTCAGTTCATTGTTTATAGTTTTGTGATATCTTATCTATCTGTTCATTTTAAATTACATACATATTTACTAAAAATTCTTTCAAATACTTAAAGTATTTCAATTCAGTTTACAGTTTATGATATATTGCTTGCAATTTGATTTATTCAAGCCTACTTGCCATACTTTGAGAGACAAAAGTTCGAGTTCCATACACAAGTTATCTGCTATAGAAAGCCTGTTCAGGTGAAGGTTCACCCACCTTGGTCTTGCAGAGCCAGAAGTGCAGGGGAAGAGGATCATAATCGATCATTCCCGTTAGTTGGCCAAAAATAATTGGATTTACCATCATTGGATTGGAAAGTCCAAAGGAAATTCAATTCAGCATTTTTGGGCACCAACAGATTGGCGACTCCGCTGGGGAGTTGTTTAATGCTCTCAAAGTAATTTCATTTTGTTTCTCCCCCTCAACCTTTTCCTCAACCACCTCTTCTAACTTTTCCTTGTCTTCAATTTGCAGGGGCTATGGTTGCATAGGCACATACATCACCTTAGACTTCTCTTCCAATTCTTTCATCAATATTTTTATCACCAGATCTTGTTGGTGCACTTGTATATGGCACAACTCTCGATCTTTAGCCAATGCATTTGTCTCTTCTAACAATGTGCTACACTTATCAGACAACTGTTTAGTTTTTTCCTCATTTAAGTGAGCCCAGTGTGTCATGATTTGGGATATTTCCAAATCTCCTATATTTTGCATTGTCCATACCATCTGACTACCAACCATATTTTCCTGGATGTTCACCACTTGGGGCTTTTGATCCTTTGGGCATAGGCTCCACATTGAAAAATATTGAGACTTTGGGCTATACTCAAATCCTTTTATTACATCTCCCATCTGAACTTCACTGGCTATTTTGAGATCTGGTTGTTTTCTAATCTGGTCAATAATGAAGGCAGATGCCAAATCCCATCCCTTAGCCAATAATATGCCACTACCTAGCACCGATTTCCTGGCCTCCTCAGGTGAAATGTCCTCACTTTTAGGATCATAAGACTGCAGAGCCATCAAAGCCTCATTTGTTATGGTCTCCTTACCATCAAATATCAATTAAGCTCTTATCTGCTCCTTCTTGTACCATCTCAGGAAGTCTTTAAACTCCTCAGTTTTGACAAAGTTGTCATCATTCAAGAATTCCTGCTGATGGATCAGTCTTTCATCAACACAGGCTTTAAGAGGCAATTCAACCTCCTCCTCTAAATCAGGTTGTTACTTCTTTCCCTCCCTAATTGATTTCCTTAGGTTATGATCATACAACCTATTCCCAGGTACTAGGGCTTTAGCCTTATCCCTTTTCTTATCTTGCCCCATGACTGAAGATTGACCTATTTCTACTTTTTGCCTCTTAGCAGTAGGTTCTTCTACATCATCAGGTTGTGTCACCATTGTCAAATCAACAATGTGGCCCTCTATTCCCTACAGCTATGGCACTTCAGCAATATTTTGCTTTGGTGGAACATATCTAGTAGGACGTGCATAATCACTATCACTACTACTATCATATTCAGATTCTGAGTGTTTCGTCCCTATGGCACCTTTCTTGTCAAGAATAGTCTCAAGCTATTCTGTAAGCACATAATAATTGTCTATCATGGCTTTTATCTTGTCAAAATATGGGAGATTAGGGTAAAAACCCCCAAAAACCATCCATTTTCTCTTGATTTGTCTTTCAAGATTTAAGAGCTCCTAAATCCTCAATCTTCTTGTCTAAATGTCTTCTTCATCCAAAATGTTTCTTGTTGCATCTTCCTCTATGCACTCACAGTGGACATTGGTATTGGGGATTGTAGGAGTATACAATTTTCTCACCCCTGCCATGAAACCTTCTGGGTCAATATATCTATATGAGGCTACCCCCATTCTGCACCCCTCCAAGCACTGGCCCACTGCATCAATAGCACCTTTTCCAATTGTAAAATTAAAAATTCTGAATTGCCTAGGGGTCAAAGTCCCCTTCTTGTGTGGTGCAAAATTATCATTGTCTATTAAAAATAGCTGCCATATAAACTCCATTGTAGCCACTCTTGCTGGTACATAGTAGGTTAAGAGATGAGGTGGGTGAATACACCCATATACCCTGATAATAGTATAATTTTCTTCCAAGAAGAAATCACCCCAATTAAGTTTTCCCTTCCACTTATCTATGTAGTCACATGGCCTTAGCAGTTGCATAATCTTTAGTGGGACCCTTGTCTTTTTGATGCCCAGACTTTGTACTATTGGATATACAATCCAATTCTAGAAAGCACAATAATCACAGTCCTTAGATGTGTAATTTCAAACCCTCACCCAAAATTGGATAGGATTAGATCCTTCCTGGTAAAACCTCTGAGGGGCCAAATTGTCCACATCCATGATTACAAAATTAAAGTGCAATAGGAGATGCATAAGGATGGAGTAGTGTTAAAACTTGGGTTCCTTCTCCTTTGGATCTTTCATCTTCTTCTGAGTGGAAATGAAACCCTCATGCATCTCATCAATGATATGCTATACGTAATCATAACTAGTGTTAGAGTACACCTCCTATAGATCCAGTACCATCATCAAAATGCCTGCATTGATCTTCTCTACTTCTCCATCTATCCCTAGCACTCTACATAGGGCATAGGTGACATACTTAATGTAGAAGTGTAAATCATTATAGTAATATGGGCTTGTCCTAGACATAGGATCTAAATACTTTCTCACTTCCTTCAACATATGTTTCTGCAACTTGCCTCTAGCAATACCAGGCTTCAAACTATATCTTTGTGCCTGCTTTGTCATGTCAATTCTGGTAGACATAGTGCTATATAAGCCAAAGGCTTGCATGAATGAATTTTTTTTTAGTATCAGCAGGGCAGTGCCATCATTCCTTTTAATTGTTTTGGACAAAACATCATAATGGCTGGCAAGGTCTAGGAATAAGTCTACATCTACGTAGACATCAGGAACAATTAATCTAGCTAAACCACAAGTCCAAGGGTTTGACACTGGGATAGCTTTATCAAAATTCTTGTAAAAATAATTGAAAACTGAAAAAAATGGTGTTCCCAGAGTGTCAGCATCTCATATATCACGATAATCATCTATGAGCACATTGGCATTTGCTCTTTTGTTCTGAGTCAAACCAGGAAGCAGTTTGAGGAATTCATCAGAATAATTTGTTTTTCCCTTTGCCTCCTCTTCTACCTTCTCACTTCCACCACTGGTCAAAGCTACACTGACCGCTCTACTCATGTTTACCATGCTTGAATCTCCTTTTCTTTACCGATACTAAAACAAATCTACCACTGAGATTCACCTACACCCCTGTGCACAATTCTCAGGAAATAATGAGTTATAAGCAACAGAAAACCCTACAATTCTCTAATTTTTCTCTCTTTCAGGATACTTAGCTCTTCATTTTGAAATTCTGAAAGCAAGATGAATGAACATGAATAAACAATCAGCTCCTTATAGTAACCGTTCGAAGTACACGGCTCATGATTTGGAAAACATCAATTCTGTCTTTAATTCAACATACTGCGAAGTTGATTGAAAACCTAGCCGTAGTTCCACGAGTGTGACAGGAAATCAAATTCATAAAACTGAATCCTCGAAAAAACCTTACAAAATTCAAATGAGCTGACATGTCTTCTTGTGATTGACTAACTATCATACATCTCAGCTACCCTTTTTTGCACAGTAATCAAAATCTAAGCATGTCATTGGTCGATGAGTGATTCAAACTATCATATCAGACACTACCGCCTTTTCTTAATATTTGGTATCAGGCGACCATGTGACTGCATACAATTTCTTTGTCACTGACCCTAGTCCTTAACCCATGATTTTTTTGGAGACATAGTGACTATACAACTTTCCTTTCCCTTGTTAACCAAAGTTATTATTTGGCGATCATGCGACAATGAAGAAATCAAAGTCCCCAATGGTTAGCACTAACTCACATCCTTTTCAGAGACTCTGTGACTAACTGTCACTTTTAGCTTTCATGGTTATCTCTGAGTCACTAGATGTTTTCTTTCCTTTGCAAGACCCCATGACTTCCCTTAGTCACCCGATCGCAGAATACAAAAGTTAAGTGTCAAAACTTCTTGAGACAACATGACAGGTATTATGCCCTTTACTTTATCTGACGACTTCGCGACATACCCTTAGCCGCTGAGTCGCGAGGACTTTTCCTTTTGGACTCTTTTGTTCTTAGACCTTGTGACCACCGTAGGATCTTTTAATCACATTATCTGATGGCTCCCACACAATCACCAATTAATCCACTATACCCTTACAATCTTCAAAGACTTTGCAACAAACAGAACCCCTTAACTTAGTCTTGTAGTCGCTGAATAAGTTTTTACCTTTTCGTGATCATGTGATAAGTCTTTGAAATCCACTTACCTTCTGACACATGTCTCATCGTATAATGGAAAGCTGAGTCATCTCCTAAATCTCATGACAACCCGACTGTGCATTTACCTCAAACCAAAAATGGTTAGTCGCAAAGTCTCAGAAACTTTCACTTTACTGGCATCCTTTTTGGAGACCATGCGACTAAAGCTTTACCAAATTTCTTAACATCAGACCCATTTAGCGATTATGCGACATAAAGAGATCACGATGTCTTGTGATAAACTCTTTGCTATAGATAATTTCCTGTGACATCATGACTTATCTGTGGGTCCCTTCATATACTGTTGCCCTGTTCACTGATCCCGCGACTACGCGATACAAACTAAATCACAAAGTCTAGAAATGCCAAAGGAATATTCTAAATTTGAGTGAGACTACGCGACACAAGCTAATCGCGAAGTCTGGGAGAAAAAAGGAATATGCCATTCAAGTTATGTGACTAGGTGATCAGAATGTAACACATGACTTAAGTGAAACATAAAGGTAATAGTGAAACATAAGCGAAAAAGACCTTAGGGTTTCTTTTCAATTTGGAGCACCAAACAAGACCTAGGGTTTCAAGGTTTTTGCACATTCTCATAGATTTGGACTTGAAAACCTAAAAAATTTGGTAGGAAAAAGGTATAAGGACTGAGAGACTTCTATTTTAAACATGAAAACAGAGAGAGAAGACCAAAAAATTTGGGAAACTAGCCAAAACTGGGAATACAACAAACATTTCCTTCTTCATTAACTCAAACCATTCCAGCATAACTTGCATGTACAATCATGGCTCCAAGGGAGCATTCTAAACTAATGAGAACAACTGAGCATTGGGCACCTGATACTACTAAAAGTAAAAATAGATCTTCTATTACTTGTTGGACTGCAAAATCATCAATTTATATGACCCTTGTTATGGCGTTGGACTTCTTATTTATACACAAAGTTTGACCTAAAACTAACCTAATCTATCTACACACTAAACAAATAGAATACATTATCCTATGGCTAGTACTACCTGCACCACTTACAATCACCTTGAAAAGTGTAGAGGTCTGACAAGACAAAAGAAGAAAATAAGAGAAGTCTAGGAGAATCAAAATAGAGAAGAGTGTCAAGGTGTTTATAGAAGAAATGTGATTGTCCTAGTATCTAAGGCTACATGCTTCATAAATGTAGATTGTGGCTCACTGTCTCCAATGTGCACTAGGGAGTTAATGTAGGAGCAGAACCTTAGGAGAATTACCAATCAGAGTCATCCCCTTTATCTGACATGCCTTATCGGGATCACCTACCTACTGACCCCTTATTAACTGTTCAACAGTGATCAGTCAGCTATGGGAAACCTAGACGCAAATCACTGTGAATGAATACCAAAATGTGAACCCAAATTTCTGAAGTCTAGGAGCTTACGCTCAAAGCATAATAAATTTACGAAATCATACCCTGCTAGTGAAAATTGTTAGAGACCAAAGAACTCTGCTATTCCTTGTTTTGTTTAAAGTCTTCCAAAATCTGGCCAATTCTATCTTCATCTACATCCTTGATGTAGTCCCATCGGTTGCTAACGACCCTGAATTGTTTGTCAACATCTCCAACCCCTTTCCTAAATTTTGTAGTCACTTTCACTATGTCATAAGCCTGGAGCCTCATCTTGGATAAGCATGACATCTTTCCTCCATCAAAATCTACAGTGGACTAGTACCGGGACTCCATCAGCTCATCAAATTTGTTGAGTACAAAATCTTCCAGGGCACAAGTCCCGATAGTGGAGGGATCGAATTACGACACCCTCATTACAAATGCTATGTATAATTCCAAATAATTCTGGACCCTTGGGATTCTATTCTTTAGGGCCGCTACCAGTTATTTTCTTACCTCAATCTTAAGGCCAAGTATGGAGTGCTGGGCCTGGAGGAACCCAAAGGGTTCTTCTCCCAAAATTCATGTCTCAGTAATGGCTTCCTCCCTGAAGTTCATTATCTATTCTAATTCAGACTTCCACTCCTCATATTTTTCCATATCTTTCTCCCATAGGGAGATGACATTGTTCACTTGGCCCATGAGGTTGTTGGCTTGATAAAGGTACGGGAGTGTCGCTGTCAGAAATTTCCTTACGGATTTGATTTTCTCAGCGATCCACCCATCCATAGCATGTGCCTTCTTTTTCATGGCCCTTAGAGCATCCACATCACCCTACAAGAGCATTGTTCCAGAGGTGGAGGCTTCTAGATGAATCTCGGCCAGTGGTTGTGTCTGTTTTGCTAGAAGCTTGAGGATATTTTCATTATTTTCTCTTTCCTCCTTCAGCTTCTATGCATCTTTGTCATACCGGGCCTCAACTACCTAGGTAACCTCTTTCAATAGGTCCAGTTCACCTTGTTTTTCTTTCCTCCCAAGAGGAACCTCTTTAACTATATAATCTTCAGCCCTTACAGCTTCTGTGTCTTCATCTGGGGGAGGTGTTGCAACTACTATGACTGTACTTCCTCCCAGACTGGTCCAGAGGGTATAGATGGTCTGGGCCTTCTTAGGCTTCCTAGCCTCTTGGTTTTGGGCCATCATTTCAGCCAAGGAGAAGGGAGCACTTGCTACCGCCAGGGCCTTTCTTTTTTTGGATTCCACCAACCATTGTGGCAGCTTGGGCGGTCTTGCTGCTAAGGCCTAGGAATTGGGGTCTTCCTTGGGGTCTTTTGGTATTTCCCCAGTATCCATAGGCGCATCAAACTCCTTTTCTTGCTCCCTAGGGTTTCTCGTATCTTCCACATATGTGGCATCTACATTTGCAATAGAGGGATTTTCCATTTCTCTAGCATTTGTGGTCTCAGTATCCATATTTCTGGCATTATCCTCCTCATCCTATTGTTGTTGTTCTTCTTCAGCACCATCCACCAGGACAGTCTCCTCCAGGGGCATATCTTTTGGAGAGACTAGAGTTGTCTGGCCTAGATTTGATTTTTGGGCCGCGGAGACCACCTCACTGAATGTCGCACTCTAGGACCATTGATCACCTGAAGTAACTAGAGGTATTTGAAGTGTGACAACTAGGGATACGGTTTCTCTTGAAGGTCTGGGTTCCCCAGCCATTTTTGGTTGCTCATCTTGTGTCTACCTTAGTTTTGTATTGGTCCCTGGGACTGTTGTTTCTTCCACATCTTGTGGATTTTATCATGCCTCTTCTTGTTCCTGCTCCTTTTCCTTTTCTTAGAACTCTTTTTCTGGGGCCACTTCTTCTTACACATCTATTTCCTCCACTTCCCTCACCACGTCAGCCTACAAGTTCACCAAGTCTTCCGTCTAGAAGAGGTCATCAAAATCATTGTGGGGAGGATAGGCTGCCAAAGGATCCTCTAGCTCAGGAGAAGAAGGGATGAGTTCCACATGGGGAATGTTTGGCATTCTAGGACCTGCATCTGTTCTTGGGGGATGGTCCACCCTTTGCTTCTTTCTTCTTATCTACAGTAGGGCCCTATCATCCAGAATAGATGTTGTTTCATCCCCAGCCTTTTTCCACTGGCTCATAAGTGCTGCCAGTGAAGGGGACCCTTTCAGGAGGGTAGATCCCACTGGAGTAACTAGAAGACCGTGGGAAAGTTGGCCACTTAACATTTGGCTTAGCTGGCGGGATGCCTCAACCTGAATGTAAACTTTCTCCTGAATGGAAAGAAAATTTGGGTGTGGAACCTTGGCTGGGGCACCCACTTTTTCTTTCCCTTTATCTTTTCTTTGCCCAGTCACTCTAGAGGCCGAAGTAGACCCTCACAAAATTGGCCCCCGACAGGTGTTTTTCTTGCACACTTGTGTGAAGTAATCATAACTGTGTTGTATGACACCCTGGCTGACGTCCTCAATTTTCAAAATATCTAGGGTGTCCCAATCCACTGGAGGGTGATCCATCTTATCAATCCCATGTGCCTTGTACATTGGGTCCTCCAGAGACCCATAATCTGAAAAATATTTTGGGAAGGTGCGAAGGCCAAGAATCTTCATCATCCCCTTAGACATCCTTGAGTGTTTCCAACCTTGAAGGTTGAAACCATCCTAGCAATCTTCCCAAGAATCCTCAATGTGATGCTCATGTGGTGTGGACACCTGGGGTAGCGCCACACTTAGCTTGCTGAGTGGGTCAAAATTGTTCCTTCCCAGGTGGAACTCAGTCAATCCCAGAATCTTCAACTCATTATCGGCCTCTTTAACCACTGTAATACTGCAAGAATAGTTCCCGCAAGCAATTGGGAATGGAATGGAGGTAACCTTCTTTAATGTAAAGAATGCATGAAGTTCCAAGATTTTCCTGCAGAATTCTAAAAGAATAATCCTATCCCCACAATGCTTGGGGAGTAGGTAGGGATTTCTAGAGAACCCGGTCACCCGAATGTAGGAATGTTGCTAAAACTAAATGAAATAATTGTCATAATAATTTACCAAGGTCATTGCTTCCTTGGATAGCCGGTACTCAGAATCCTGAGTAAGTGTCAAAATGTTGTGGTAAATGAAAGTGTCATCTACCCGGTAAAAATTGAGGAAGCTAGCTTCCCATTGAATCTAGGGATAATGATCCCATGGAGCATTCTAGTCGAGCCCATTCCCGAGAATGCAAACTATTTCCAAACCCCAGAGTGCGGGTCTCTATTGTGCCAGTGCTCATAATAAATACAAATTCATGTGGAACTTCGATCTCCAACGAACATTGTTCAGCTGAAAGTCTACATGGTTGGCGGTAATAGTCGCCCAGTCAAAGGTCTGTCCATGAGTGGTGATACAATATAGAATATAATACATCCATGCCAAAAATTCCCTAGCATGGGGTTCCCCAAAGAGCCTGCATAAAAATATGATTCCCACCTCTACCCTTTCCTTGAAATCTCCGCGGGTGATCTCCAACTTCATTTTCTTGTAGTCCTTCCTTAGGGACCTCAACCAGTGAGAATTGAGGTGTTGCAAAGCAGGCTGTGGAACCTTCTCAAACTCTTTCAATGATGCAAAATAGGAGATGATAGTAGCATTTTTGAACTGGGGGATCCCTAGTCTTGAAGCAAAGGTGGCAGCATCAAGAGTAACTATTGTTGCTTGGTAATTCAGTGGTAGGGAAGAAACAAGCTAAACCACCCAGGTGGGTGTGTTGTAGTGCTTTTCCAAGTGAAGAATCAATTCTATTTCCTACACCAAGTAGGGGAAACATGTGGCTTTGATAATTCTAGAGGAGGCCATGTTCTTTGCCATGTTATCCCCAGTAGATCGCTATTGGTACATTATCCAGACAAGGCCCTGTAGTTCTTCCCATGATCCGGCCTCTGTGTTGGTAATACATTGAATTTTAGAATCCACTTTGGATCCCAAAAGGACACCATCCCTTAGGTATTTGGATGTTAACAGGAGCTTGGCCAGCATTTTCTCTATCTTTGTCTTAGTGGCCGCCCGAGTGGAGGTAGTCGAGAGTTCTTGACTTCCAGGAGAAGTTGTTACTTTAGACATTGTTTGTTGGATGATCTGCAACGTGCAAGACTGGAAAACCATTAATACATGTGATAATACATTATGTAATTTTATAGACTCCAGAGATTTCACCACCATTTCACACCTATTTTCAAGAGATGTTAGCTTGCATCAAAATCTGGAAATACAATAATTAACAACCTACTTGGGATTTGACCGACTCCCGAGGGCTCCAAGGATACTAGTCTATGCGAAAAATGGGATGAAGGCCCAGGGACTTCTCAGCACCCAAAATCTAGAGAAACTATTCTCTATTGAAATGACCGGTCAGTGAGTTGTACTAGGTTGATGTGGGTTGTCACATGGTCGTGCAATAAATGACATAATGGAATTAATGGTGATAGATGTCTGGACACAGATGAATTGAATGCCAGATGGGATGGTTTTGAATGCCCACACATGGGGGAATTTAATCCCACCATCAATGATGAAACCATAGAGGAGAGAGAAAAATGCCATGGCTCAAATAGGTGAGGTGCCGAGTTTGAACTAGGCAGACACCAGATGGGTGATCTTGAAACATTGAGTAGACAACGCAGAGAGCGTGGTGAGATCACCATAGGAAGGGTCATACATGATAATATAAAAACCAACATATAGACCCAATTTACACGGGAAGCTGAAGAACAATGAGATTTATAGGAAACAATCCTAACCAAAAAACTATTAACAATTTATAGAGAAATTACAACAATTTACACAGAAATTAAAACTATCTACAAAAATTACAAGAATTTACACTATTTACAAGAAAATATAGCACAAGGAAGGAGGAAAACCTTCCTGTGAAACCATCCCACCAATAGGAGGCAGCGAAAAAAGACCAGGAATAGAAAACAAACAAAACAAAAAGGAAAACCAGAACAAAAAGAACAAATCAAAACAAAAGGAACCGAAAGAGTACTAGAAGGGCCTAACTTAAACACCAGGAAATGCGGGAGGAGGATCATAGGAGGTTCTCTACAAACCTAGAAGCTTCATGGACCATGAACACCAAAACCTTGTAGGAAGTTGAAAGCGCACACAATCTCAAATACCAACTTCACTTATAAACACTGTTAAACCTCTCAAAGAAAATCACATTTAGCACAAATTCGTTCTTAATCGCTCTTAATTTGCTTTGGGTAATTTTTTCACGGTAAATGTAAAAATGACAAGTGAAACTTTTTTTGTACCCTTAGGGTGAAAACACACTAATTCCTATCCCAAGTCCCAAGAAAAGGAAAACCCCTAGACTTTGGGCCCAGAGAATTCGTGCAACCACACCCTCTAACAAAAGAGGAAGCAGTGGAAAAGAATCTCGAAGTCTGAAATCCGACTGGCACAAAGAAACAAAAACACTTCGGGATTGAGTCGCGGAGGGAGAGAAACCAAAAGAAAATGAAACAATGACCCCATGGAGGCAAAGGCCGAGAGAAAACAAAAGAAAAAGGAACAAGGAAAAATTAAAAAAGGGGAACCCAACATTTTTCCAAAAAAATGTAGGGATGGGTATGCACGGCATAACAAATGGTGACTCACTAGGATGAATGCCTTGGTGCATTTGAGAACTATAGAATCTCTGGTTAGCAAAAACAAAACTCATCTTTACCTGGAGAATTCTTCTTGCAAGGCGTGAGGTGTCTGAGAAAATATTACTCATCATTGATCCCATCTTTCAATCTTTTGTCAGTCATGAAGTGTGTGCTTTGGAAGAAAATCAAGTCGATGAATTCTGGGAGAAGCCAAGAGAGAGCATTGAATACAACAAAAAAAAATCATTATATCTTGTATATTCCCCCCTGGATACCAAAATTCTCTATTCTTCATTTTTCTTTTCTTTTGAAGATGGGGAAGGCGGTACTTCTTTCACTATGAACCTTAAGCTTAGCTAATTTTTACGGTGGTGCTTCTTTCACCTTGCCATCCATTTTAATTTGCTTAATAAGAGAGACATTCTGGATCTGGGATATTCTTTTAATTTTTGGTTATGGTCAATAACCAATGCAACCGATCTGCTCTCAAGGACCATATGATTACTTTCTTCTTGTATTTTCTTTTAACTGATGTCAAGACTTTTAGGATATGAATCTGATGAGGATTACCCATAACCTTTTACCATATGTACAAAATAACTCCGGAGAGTGGACAAAATCCACCATGCTAACAATATATTCTGGACTAACCCCAAAATACACAAGGAACCATAGGGACTATATGTCATGCGAAGAAGGAAGACAGCCCTAAAGGACTACTATTTTCAAGGACAAGACACCCCCAAGGAGCGTCGGGAAAAGATATTTACAAGAGGGAAAATATTGACATATAATACAACTTTGGGCAAACTTACCTCTCGCCTCATTCGAAGTAGTGTTTGAGAAAATATCCATTGATGGGAAATGGGATGGCTTCTCTGATCATGGTAATGAGGAAATAAGTGTTAGCCCCATAGATCTCTGAGATTAGGTATGGTCCAAGCCTTAGCCATTGAAATTTAGTGTACTTTCCTTTCTTTTCCCAGGTCTTGTCCCACAATAGGACTAGATCTAAAACTTGAAAGGCTTTGTATTGGGCTCTTCGGTCAAATAATCATTTGATGACTACTTGATGATGCATGAAATGCTCTAGTGCTTCATCTCTTTGTTCCTCCATTCTCAACTAGTTCAAAAGAAAAACCTCCATAATGTTGTCCCGAGCGTTGAATTCCTGCATGAACTATAAAACTAGGATTTGTAAGTTGATTGGGAACACACAATTCTAGCCATAAACTAGGTGAAAAGGGGAAGTCCCCAGGGCTTCCCTGATTATAAATTGATCCACCCAAAGGAGAATCTAAGCTTTTGGTGCCAGTCTCAGGGATTCTTCTCTAGCAAATGTCTGATCACCTACAGTAGATTTTTATTGGTAGACTTAGCCACACCATTACCCTTGGGTTAATAATTGTTGGAGAACTTCAAGGTGATCTTCCTCTCATAGGTCCATTCCAATAACTACGCTGAAGAAAATGCTAGACCGTTGTGATGCACTATAGAAATAGGCATTCCAAACCTGGTGACTATGTTTTCTTCCAATAATTTGATAACTACATCCGCCATGTTGTTCTTGCATGGAATTGCCTCAAACCACCAGGTACAGTAATCAGTCACAGTAAAAATGTACCGGTGGTTGGAAAATGAGTTGGGGTTTATTTCCCTAGTAAAATTGAACTCCCTTTGGGCAAAGTGTCAAACTTTGAAGACCAGCTTCAAAGGCATGGCCGAGTTCCGCTCACGATGGGCTACGGTTTGGCAAGTGTGGTACTTCCTCACATGAGTGTAGATGTCTTTGAAGATGAAGGGACAATAATATCTGGCTGAGAGAATCTGGTGGGTAGTGGCATCAGTTGAGCCATGCCCAGTTCCAAACTTCCCGTGGAACTCTTCTATAATTTTGGCAGCTTGGTCCATGTCTATGCACTAGAGGTAAATCCCTTCAAAATTCCTATGGAAAAGCATTCCATTTTTTATCATGAAATGTGTGCTTTTCAGTCACAGGGTGCAACCTATATTGGGGGGATGCCCCTCTAGGCATCTATTATTAAGTAATAGGTACACTAGGTTGGTATACCATTGATCCTGAGTGATGGACTCCACAGTGTAGGTTTGACATTCAATGTTTGGAGTTACTTCCGCCATCACTCTACATAGTCCTTGGCCTTGGACTATCTTCATTGGTTGCATCTCAAGATCATACTCTTGGAGGATGGCCATCCATTTCCCCTGACATTCACCCAGTTCACTCTATAGCAACAGGGACTTGACATCCTGATTTGGAATGATAGCATGCACTTTTCTCCAGAGATTATAGTGCTAGAATTTCTTCATGGCCTTGACTAGAGAAAAGGCCTGCTTTTCCAAAAGCGTATATCAGACTTCATATTTTTTGAAGGGGGAGCTCATGAAAGCAATGGGTCACTCTTCCCCTTCAACCTTCTGGGTTAAGATTGCCACTACTAAATGTGGTGAAGTGAAGGAGTAGATGTGAAATTGGAGGGAATAGTATGAACTTGCCAGGACTGGTGCCTCCACTATGGTTTTCTTGATCTGAGAAAACACTCACTTCGCTTTGGGGCTTCACTCTATCTTGGTATCTTTCTTCATCATTTCATTAAGTGGTTTGAAAATCTCAAGGAATCTAGTTATGAACCACCAGACAAAATTTATCTGTCCAAAGAAAGATTTCATTTCCTTTTTACTGTCGGGCATTTGCAAATTCAGTAGTGCTTCAACTCTCTCAAGGTCAATGGATATCCCCTTCTTAGAGACAATATGCTTGAGAAGTTTCCCTTTAGTGACCCTGAATATGAATTTCATGGGGTTGAGGGAGATGCAATACTGGTGACACCTCTCACAGATCTGGGCGAGGTGGGTGGAGTGATCACACCTGTCCTGGTAAAAGACTATTAAATCATCCATATAGATGATTATGTATTTTTTGACCAAGCCTTTGAACACAATGTCCATAGCCTTTTGAAATGTGGCCCCGACGTTGATTAGGCCAAAGGGAATTATTTGATATGGAAAGGCTCCCCACTTAGTGGTGAATGTTTTTTTCATTCTATCCTTGAATATAACCATAACTTGGTTATATCTAGAGTACCCATCTAAGAAGGAAATCATTTGGGAACCATTAACAATTTGTAGCACCTCATCCAGTGATCAGAGAGGGTGATTATCCTTCTTGGATGCCTTGTTCAAATTGTGAAAATCCATACACAAGTGGATCTCACCTTTCTTTTTACGCACAGGGACGAGGTTGGAAACCCATGTTGTGTGCCAGATAGGAAAGATAATCCAGGCTGATAGTAGTTTATGAACCTCCTGATGGATTAGAGGTTCGATCAATGGGTTTACCAGTCTCTACTTTTTTTAGAAAGGTTTGGCATCTAGTTTTAGGGGGATGGTATGAGTCATGATGGATGTGTCATAGGTTTTAAGATCTTCATACCTCTAGGAAATAACATCAATGTATTCTCGGAGAAGTGCAAGAATCTTCTCCTCCTCTGGGAAGCAGGAGGTACCAATGTAAACTAGTTTTTCTTCATCAGCCTTGCCGATGTTGACCTTTTCAAATTTTCCTCCCTCAGAGGAGGATGATATATTATCTCAGCCCTGGGGGTCCGAATCAAAGATGCATTCAAGAGCTACCATCCCCTTAGGGATGGTATTGGTGGGTAGGTTGATGATCGCCTCATCTTCTTCACCCTGCCCGGTATCGTCATGATCAATTTATTCCACTATCTGATCCTCAAAGATGCCAACATTGGCCATGAAGGCTTGAATATGTTGGTCATCCTCAAAAACTTGAAAGTGGGTGATATTATCTAGGATGGATAGGGTGGGGACCATTTCAACAGAAAATTTCCAGAGCCAATAACTATCCATCGGCTTGAGGGTGCTGGCAGACACAACAAGGGCATTCAGAACATAGTTTTGTTTCTAGGGATTGAGCTCAATGCCAAAAGAATCAAAGTCTTCGATCAGGCTCTATGCTCAATTGTGGTATGCGGCCAAAAAAATTTCATGACAAGTGTATTGGCTCCGAATCTGTTTTACTATCAGCTCTGAATCACCCATTTCCCGGAGGTGGGTTATCCCTTTCATTAATGCAAACAGGAGTCCGAGGACCAAGGCCTCAGACTCTGTGACATTATTGGTGTATTTAAACTACAACCAGTAGGATGCGAGGAAGTATTTCCCCTACAGGTTGATTAGTTCCACTCTGACCCCGTAGCCTTGTTTGGACCGGGACCTGTCAAAATTTAGGATCCACAACTCGTTGTTCATTTTCTGGGGCTGGGAGGGTGAAGTGGCATTTGGATTATTTTTGGGAGGCTTGGGAGGTGATTCGTCTAGCTATGATGGTGCATGGATGAGATTTTCCTCCAAAGGATTTCTAGTTTGGGTTCTCGGACGAGTGGCACCTTGGGCGTACTGTTGGGAAGATTACTTGGTCCAGGCGAACCAGTTTTACATTCTTTCTCTTGGAGGTCACCGATGTGGTGGGTAGTAGTGGCAATGCAAAGCTCACACTCTAGTTCAGAGTGTTTCTGGTAGTGTACCCAGCACCAAGTGTTAGAAAAGAGAGTGGCCGGAGTTTCCATGCTACCTTGTGAGTCTACCTCACACTTCAGTTTTTTGTTCATGTCCTTAATTCTCTGAGACTACAGGATCCTCCCTGGGGATGAAATCGAAGGTTAGGATTTCTTGTGTTTGGTACACCCCAAGGGAAGACTCAAATAAAAGTACTTCATTTACCCTCCCAGCTTCGATGAGGGCCTGCTTCATTCTGGCTTCACTCTCCACCCGAATTTGATTCGATTTCTCCTTCCAGGGGAGCCACAAGTGGGAGAAGTCCATAGAGAAATACCCATTAAGGGCCTTTGGCCAATTCTGGCTTAACAAAATCTTGTAAGTCTCAGGGATGTCCACCACTTGGATTTCTATTATGATCAATATTCGGGGGTCTTGGATGAGCTGAATCTAGACATTTTTCAGCTCACCAACCATTTTCACAGTAGTTTTGTCCAATTGGACTACTGCGGCTTTGGATGGAGTGGGAGTGAGTTTGAGCTTCTGGCATATGGATAAGGGCATGACATTGCCCAAAGAATTGGAATCTACCAGGCAGTTTTATAGGTTCTTCCCTTCAATGTTCAAGCCTAGTAGGAAGGGAGGATCCTTTGTGTTTCCTCAGAACATGGCCAAGTTGGCATCATCGAATATGACAGTCTTTGGTGGATGAATGATAGCTTCCAGGTCTCCCAAGAGATTTAGAAGGGACTTCTTCTACTTTGGACAATTCAAAAAAACCTCCATCAAGGTCATGGAGGTGGTGGTGCTCTCTAACACCTTAGTGATGTCAAACTGTCCCCCTTGGTAAAGTTGGCTTCCTGCGGCCAGGTCCCTGGCATGGCTAGAGCTAGGTCCCTTTTGTGGGGAGGAGAGATTAGCTGTGTTATCCTAGGGCTTATTCTTGGGAGGTGTTGACGTGTAAGCTGGCCCTTTTCCAGCCTGACTTTGAGTGTTGTAGGGAGTCTACGGGGTGGTGAAGGTGTTGGCCTTGAAGGTCGGGATGAATTCGTCAAAGAATCCTTGTAATTCAGATTCTTCTTTGTCCTTTCTGTCCGTCCTAAAGAAGATAGTCTCACACATGAAGGTAGTATGAGGGGGCTCTAATGTGGATAATTCTAGGGGAGTAGGATTGATAGGTTGTTGTCTGTCCGACTGGGAAATCATAATGATCTTCTCCAATGTGGCACAGTTCACCTTGGAATGAGATTCAGTGTCATGCAATCTACACCATGTGGTCAGGGGGTGGAATTAAGTGAGGTGCGTAGAATGACTAGGTCCAGCACCATTCTGAGTGGTATTTTGGTTCAGAGGAGGACCTCTAGTATTCGCGTTGTTGTTCCATTGTTGTTGGTTCGGCCAAGGCCCATTGTTGTAGTTCCAACCTCATGAATTGGTGTTTCATTGTCCAGAGAAAATATTCCCTCTCTAGGAATTGGAGTTGTGAGGTGTGGAAGGCCCCACTTTTAGTTGTCCCATGTCCATCGTTAATGAGGACACCAATCACCGAAGGAACTCAACCTCAGCTGATAGTTGGGTAGTTATGTCACAATGTGACGGTTGTTGTGGTGGGTTCTCGAGAAAAGTGGTAGCAACTACCAGATTCGAGGACAACAATACTCCAGCCACGGATGACTAGAAGAAGGGTACTCCAGAGGGTTGTGTCAGAGGTTGTTTCATTTTCTACGGCTGGTTCTAGGGAACATTTCCAGACCCAGTATTGCCTGGGCTTGAGATGGATAAATGTATCAGGCCTGCTGGTCTATTGGTGGTGGTCCCATAGCCATTATTGGGGCACCCATTGCTGGATTAGGGATGTATCCCCTAGTGTAAGGAGTTCTACCAGGTATCATGTTGAAGGGTAGGCTCTATCCAATCCCATCGAGAGATTTTCTCAAACTGCAGGACAACTCCAGGGCTAAGTTGTAAAATTTTGCCAGAGTATCCTGGTTATTGGTAGTGGTGGTTCTCTAAAGGAGAGTGGAAATAATTGGGTCCATGGCATTCATATATTTCTAGATGGTTATGTCACTAGATGGGATGAAGGGGCCCGTGCACCCCTTCAAGGCATGTTGGAACCAGTGGTTGAATGTAGCGAGGGGCTCATTCTATTCCTTCCTTATGGAGATAAATTGGTTGTGGGACCATGTTGGGTCTACGTGAATGCAGAAGGATTCTAGGAAGGCATCTTCCATGTCCTACCAGCTATTGATGGATTTTGTGGGCAAGTTAAGGTACTAGTTTAACTCATTTTACCCTAAGGATAGAGGAAACATTTGGGTTAGACCATCTTTATGTTGTATCTAGTGTCGGTTCATGGCATCCTTGCAGGCCTGGAGATGTTCTTCTACAGTTTGTGACCCTAGATGCTCATATTTGGGACAGACTTCTCCAGATGTGGAGGAAGATCGTTGGTAGCACCAGGGAACTGTCCCATTGGGGACCTGGTGTTACCAAAGTAAGTTGCCATTGGGACTGTTTGATTTTAGTTGGTTTGGATGCTAGTCCCCAGGATTATTTGAGGGATTTGGGTATTTGATGTGTAGCGAATCCCCAGATAAAATTGGTTGGTTGGTTTATTTGTTGGGTCCTACTCTTTTGGATAGGAGGTCTAAGTTCTACAAACTATCTAGGATTCGAGGCTGATCAAAAGATTTTGTCAAAACTTAAGGGTGAAGATGACCCTATTCTGTAGAAAGTCTAGTTCCTAAAACTACTACTTGGGGAACCCTCGTGCGGTGTGAAATTGAAAGACGAGCTCATGCCCTCCTTCTAGCACTAGTTTTTGTTGAGAGGATTTTTTGACTGGCTCCGCCAATAGAGGATAAAGTTGTCATTAGGTACCGAGGTACTGGCCAACTCTGTCAAAAGAGGTTTTTTGGAGAATGAATTCTCCTAACCTCAAAGCACCTGGTAGTTGGGTCTTGATGGTGCGGGGGAGCTAAGTTAGGTAGGTGACTATTGTGTGAGGGGATAGCTATTTTTTACTCATCTTCTTGGGAATTCCAAAAGGGGTGGGGTTTCCTGCAAGCATTTGGATTATCAAATAAACTTCAAAAGATCAATCACGGTTAGATATGTATTTCTACCTATAGTTATGCAATAAATATCCAAACATCAAACTAAGCTCCAATGTAAGAAAACTAAACTAAATACCGAATGCATAAAGAATCAATGATTTAGATGCATTCAATAGCAAGGGGAGATAAGATCATTAATCTAAGTTAGAACATAGGAAAAAAGGACAGAAGAAAACATACTGCACAAAATATGTTTGTCAACTCCAAAGATCAGAACAACACATAACAGATAGCCATAAGATGTTCTTCCTTATTTATTAACTCAAACCATTTTAGCATCACTGGTGTTTACAATCATGGCTCTAAGGGAGAATTATAAACTACTAAGAACAACTGAGTATTGGGCTCCTAAAACTACTTAAAGTAAAAAGCTATCTTCTATTACTTGCTAGACTGCAAAATCATTAATTTTGTTGACCCTTGTTACAGCATCAGACTTCTTATTTATACACAAAGTTTGGCCTAAAACTAACCTAATCTAACTGCACACTCAAAAAATAGAATACATTATCATATGGCCAGTACTACTTGAACCACTTACAATCACCTCAAAAAGTGCAGAGGTCTGACAAGACTAAAGAAGAAGATAAGAGGAGAAGTTTGGGAGAATCAACATAGAGAAGAGTGCCTAGGTGTTTATAGAAGAAATCTAATTGTCCTAGTATCCAAGGCTACATACTTCATAAATGTAGATTGTAGCTCACTATCTTCGATGCCCACCAGGGAGTTAATGTAGGAGCGGTGCCTCAGGAGAATTACCTGTTAGAGCCATCCCCTCCATCTAACATACCTTATTGGGATCACCTACCTACTGACCCCTTATTAACTGCTTGACAATGATCAATCAGCTCCGGGAAACCTGGACATGGATCACTGTGAATGAATACAAAACCATGGACCCATAATTCTAGAGTCTAGGAGCTTACACTCAAAGAATAATAAATTTACAAAATCATACCCTGTTGCTGAAAATCCCCAGAGACTGGAGAACTCTATTGTTCCTTTTTTTGTTTAAAGGCCTCCAAAATCTAGCCAATTCCATCTTCATCTATGTCCTTGATGCAGTCCCATTGGTCACTAACGACCTTAAATTGTTCGTCAATATCTCTAGCCCATTCCCTAAATTTTGCAGCCACTTTCACTGCATCATGAGACCAAAGCATCATCTTAGATAAGTGTGACATCTTTCCTCTATCAAAATCTTTGGTGGACTAGTACCAGGACTCCATCAGCTCATCAAATTTGCTGAGTACAAAATATTCTGGGGCACAAGTCCTAGTAGTGAAGGGATCAACTTGTGACACCCTTGTTTTAAATGCTGTGTAAAAATCCAAAGAATTCCAGACTCCCAGGATTCTATTCTTTAGGGTAGCTACCAGTTGCTTTCTTACCTCAATCTTAAGGCCAAGTTTGGAGTGCTAGGCCTAGAGGAACCCAAAGGGTTCTTCTCCCAAAATTCATGTCTTCATAATAGATTCCTCCCCAGATTTTATTATCTCTTCTAATTCAGACCTCCACTCCTCATATTTTTCTATATCTTTCTCCCATAGGGAGATGGTGTCGTTCACTGGCCCACGAGATTGTTGGCCTGATAAAGGTCTTGGAGTGTCACTTCCAGTAATTACCTTATGACTTAGGTTTACTCAGTGATCCACCCATCCACATCCTATGCCTTGTTTTTCATGGCCCTTGGAGAATCCACATCACCCTGCGGGAGTAGTGTACCAGAGGTGGAGGCTTCTAGATGAATCTTGGCTAGTGGTTGTGTAAGTTTTGCGAGAAGCCCAAGGAAATTTTCATTCTTTTCTCTTTCCTCCTTCAGCTTCTACACATGTTTGTCATACTAGGCCTCAACTTCCTGGGTAGCCTCTTTCAACAGGTCTAATTCATCCTGTTTGTCTCTCCTCCCTAGAGGAACCTCTATAACAGTATAATCTTCAGCCCTTGCAGCTTTCGTATCTACATCTGGGGGAGGCATTGCAACTACTATGACTATACTTCCTCCAGGACCAGTCTGGAGGGTATGGATAGTCTGGGCCTTCTTAGGCTTCCTAGCCTCTTATTTTTGGGCCATCATTTTGGCCAAGGAGAGCGGAGCACTTGCTGTCATTGAGGCCTTTCTTTTTTAGGATTCCACTAGCCATTGTTGCAGTTGGGGCAGTCTTGTTGCTAAGGCCTGGGCATTGGGGCCTTCCTTGGGGTCTTGTGGTGTTTCCCCAGTATTCATAGTCAGATCAAACTCATTTTCTTACTCCCTAGGGTTTCTCGTATCTTCCACATCTGTGGCATCTACCTTTGCATTACCAAGATTTTCCATTTCTCCAGCATTTTTGGTGTCAGTATCCACATTTTCGGGGTTAGCCCCCTCATCCTGTTGCTGTTGTTCTTCTCTGGCATCATCTGTTGAGACATTCTCCTCTAGGGGAACATCTTTTGGAGAGGTTAGAGGTGTCTAGCCTAGATCTGACTATTGGACCGCAGAGACCACCTCGCCAAATGTCCCACTCTGGGGCCTTTGATCACCCAGAGTAACTAGAGGCATTTGGAGCTTAACAACTAGGGATACGGTTGCTCCCAAAGGTCTAGGTTCCCTAGCCATTATCAGCTTCTCATCTTGTGTCTACCTTAGTTCTGTCTCAATCCCTAGGACCAGTGTTTCTTCCACATCTTGTGGATTTTCTTGTGCCTCTTCTTGTTCCTGGTCCTTTTCCTATTCTCACAACTCTTTTTCTCGTGCCACTTATTCTTGCGCATCTATTTCCTCCACTGACCTCACCACATTCACCTAGTCTTCCATCTAGAAGAGGTCATCAAAATCATCATGGGGAGGAGAGGCTACCGGAGGATCCTCTAGCTCGGGAGAAGAAGGGATGAGTTCTGCCTGGGGAACATTTGGCATCCCAAGACCTGCATCTGTGCTTGAGGGATGGTCCACCCTTTTCTTCTTTCTTCTTATCTGCAACATGGCCCTAGCATCCATAATAGCTATTATTTCATCCTCAGCCTCCATGTGATAGCTCATAAGTGCTACCAGTGAAGGGGACCCTTCCAGGAGGGAAGATCCCACCGGAGTAATCGGAAGACCACGGGAAAGATGGGCACTTAACATCTGGCTCAGCTGGTGAGATGCGTCAAGATGAATGTGAACTTTCTCTAAAATGGGGAGTGAATCCAGAGGTGGAACCTGGGCTGGGGCACCCTCTTTTTCTTTCCCTTTATCTTTTCTTGGCCCAACCACTCTAGAGGCCGAAGTAGACCCCCGCAAAATTGGCCCCCGACGAGCGCTTTTCTTACACACTTGTGTGAATTAATCATGACTATGTTGTATGACACCCTAGCTAACATTGTAAATTGTCAAAATCTCTAGGGTGTCCCAATCCACTAGAGGGAGATCCATCTTATGAACCCCCTATACCTTGTACGTTGGGTCCTCTAGAGACCCACTATTTGAAAAATATTTTGGGAAGGTCCGAAGGCCAAGGCTCATCATCATTCCCTTATTCATCCTTGAGTATTTTCAACCCCAAAGGTCAAAATCATCCTGGCGATCCACCTAAAAATCCTCAATGTGAGGCTCATGTGATGTGGATGCCTAGGGTAGCACCGCACTTATCTTGCTAAGTGGGTCAAGTTTATTTCTTGTTAGGTGGAACCCGGCCAGTTTTAGACTCTTCAACTCATTATCAGCCTCTTTAGCCGCTGTAATACTAAAAGCATAGTTCTCGCAAGTGATCAAGAATGGAATGGAGGTAACCTTCTTCAATGTAAATAATGCATGAAGTTCCAGGATTAGCCTGCAGAACTCCAAAAGAATAATCCTATCCCCACAATGCTTGGGGAGCAGGTAGGGGTTGCCAGAGAACCCGGTCACTCAAATGTAGGAATGTTGCTAAAAATGAATGAAATAATTGTCATAAGAATTTACCAAGGTCATTTCTTCCTTGGACAACCGGTACCTAATCCCGAGTAAGTGTCAAAATGTTGTGGTAAATGAAAGTTTCATTTACCTGACAAAAATTGGGGAAGTTGGGTTCCCATTGAATCTAGGGATAATGTTCCCATAGAGAATTTTGGCCAGGCCCATTCCTGAGAATGCCTACTATTTGAAAAACCCAATGTGTGGGTCTCTGTTATGCCAGTGCCCATAATACATACAAAGTCATGTGGAACTTTGATGTCCAGCTGACATTGTTTAGCTGAATGTCTGCATGGTTGGTGATAATAGTCACCCAGTCAAAGGTTTGTCCATGAGTGGTGATGCAGTATAGAAAATAATACATCCATGCCAAAAAGTCCCTGGCATGGGGTTCCCCAAAGAGCCTGCATAAAAAGATGATCCCCGCCTGTACATATTCCTTGAAATCTCTATGGGGGATCTCCAAATTCATTTTATTGTAGTCCTTCCTTGGGCACTTCAATCAGTGATAATTGAGGTGTTGTTAGGCAGGTTGTGGAACCTTCTCAAACTCTTTCAATAATGCAGACCGGGAGATGATAGTAGCATTTCTTAACTAGGGGATGCCTAGTCCCGAAGAAAAGGTGCCAGTATCAAGAGTAACTATGGTTGCTGTGTAATTCAATGGTAGGGAAGCAGCAAGAAAAACCACCCAGATGGGTGTGTTGTAGTGCTTCACCAGGTGGAGAATTAGTTTTGGTGTCTAGACCGAGCAGGGGAAGCAAGCAACTTTAATAATGCTGGAGGTGGCCACATTCTTCACCATGTTATCCATGACAGATCACTATTGGTACATTATCCAGACAAGGCCCTATAGTTCTTCCCATGATCCGGCCTCTGTGTCAGTAATATCTTGAAGTTTGGAATCCACTTTGGATCCCACAAGGACACCATCCCTAAGGTATTTGGATGTTAACGGGAACTTGGCCATAATTTTCTCTTCCTTTGTCTTATTGGCCGCTTGAGTGAAGGTAGTCGGGAGTTCCAGACTTCCAAGATGAATTGTTACTTCAGACATTGTTTGTTGGATGATCTACAACCTACAAGACTAGACAACCATTAATACATGTGATAAGACATAAAGCAATTTTATGGACTCCAGAGAGTTCACCACCATTTTGTATGTATTGTCAAGAGATGTTACCTTGCATCAAAATATAGAAATACAATAATTAATAACCTACTTGGGATTTGATCGAATCCCAAAGAGTCCATGGATACTAGTCTATGTGACAAATGGGATGAAGGCTTGAGGACTTCTCAGCACCCAAAATCTAGAGAAACTAGCCATTATTAAAATGACCATTCCATTATCCATACTAGGCTAACATGGGTTGTCACATGGTTGTGCAATAAATAGTGTAATTGCATTAATGGTGACAGATGTCTAGACATGGATGAATTGAATGCCAGAGGGACATTTTTGAATGCTCATGCGTGGGGGAATTTAATACTGCCATCAATGATGAAATGATGGAGGAGAGAGAAAATTTCCATGGCTAAAATAGGTGAGGTGCCGAGTTCAAACCAGGCGGACACCAGATGGGCGAGCTCAAAACTTAGGGTAGACAACATGAAGAGCATGGTGAGCTTGCCATAGGAAAGGTCAAATATGACAATATACAAACCAACATACAGACCCAATTTACATAGGAAGTTGAAGAATGACGATATTTATAGGAAACGACCCTATCCTATAAACTATTAACAATTTATAGAGAAATTAAGACAATTTACACATGAATTACAACTATCTATAGAAATTACAATAATTTACACTATTTATAGGAAAAGATAGAGCAAGGAAGGCAGACAACCTTCCTGTGGAGCCATCCCACCAATGGGAGGTGATGACAAAAGACCAGAAATAGAAAACAACCAAAATGAAAAGGAAAACTAGAACAGAAAGAACAAATAAAAACAAAAGGAATTGAAAGAGAACCAGAAGGGCCTACCTTAAACACTGGAAAATGTGGGAGGAGGAGCACGGGAGGTGTTCTGCAAACCAGGAATCTTCACAGACCACGAACACCAAAAACCTTGCAAGAAAGTTGAAAGTGTGCACAAGCTTGAATACCAACTTCATTGCTAAACATTGTTAAACCTCTCAAAGAAAATTGCACTTAGCACAAATTCTCTCTTAATCACTCTTTATCGCTCTTAATTTTCTCTAGGTAATTTTCTCATGGTAAATGTAAAAATGACAAGTGAAACTTCATTTATACCCTTAGGGTGAAAATGCACTGCTTCCTATCGCAAGTCCCAAGAAAAGGTGAACCTCTGGACTCTAGACCTGGAGAATCCATGCAACCACACCCTCTAACAAAAGAGGAAGTAGTGGAAAAGAATCCCAGAGTCTAGAATTTGGCTGGTGCAAAGAAACAAAAACACTCTGAGACTGGTTCCCGGAGTGAGAGAAACCAAAAGAAAATAAAAGAACAACCCCACGGAGGCAAAGGCCGGGATAAAAAAAAAGAAAAAGGAACAAAGAAAAAGCAAAAAAGGGGAACACAACATTTTGCAAACAAAATGTAGGGACAGGTATGCAGGGCATAACACGTCTCTAAAATTCTTGTATGTTGACCACATCTCAAATGACCCTTGTTGCTCACACATGGGGATCTCAATGTTCATGTTAGTAACCATATTTATCAATCCTAAAATAATTACACTATGAACTCTAATCACAACAAAAGGCTAAACATTATCAATTATATTCATATTCTGATCAAAAATAGCAGAAATCACCCTTAACCAGTCCTTACCAAATGCTTTTCTATTCAACCAACAAAAAACTCCACACAAGTAACAAAGAACTAATCTAGCAACAAAGATGTGATGTGGTTGTAATTGTTCTTACATGTGAAAATTTAATTTCAAATGACCTAAACAAATAAACAAGTTTCCACTATGATAATCACCATCCATATAAATGTGATCATAATTCAAACTTTCATAGGTATTCACTATCATTATTTAAAGACAATTAGACTGTACCTATTAAACCAAACCTTCAAAGATTAATGGATTCATTATCACTGTGCCATTATCAAACCATTATTTTTCATCCACAAAGAATATAAAATTAATATACTCCAAAATTTAAGTTGCACTTCTAAACCACAACAAATTTACTGGAAGAGCCAACTACGGAATCAATTTTCTCAAGAAAATTGAAACCTTTTAAATCCAAACCAATTCTATTTAAAATATATGCAAGTGGACTAGGAAACTCCAAAGGATCTTAAATTTTGAATGGTTGTAAACAAAGTTAGTATCAAACCCTCACAAATCCCTCTAATATTGGGTGGATAGAAGTCATACATATCACTACATACCTGTCAAGGAATTTGCATAGGCTTTCAAGTCATTTCATGTTGGCAAGCATATCACAGAAGAGTTATCAAATCCTTTTGACAGAACAATGAACCATCGTTCTTCTCTTACATATTCCAAATATGGTGTTAGTAGAATGAACATGTCCAAATCTTTCTTATCTTGACAAGTGCTTCTAATGAAGAGAAACTCTTTTTTTCTACTTGTTTAAATCTGGATAGGTGAGTCACTTGGATCCAAAATTTGTAAAGCTCAAGCATTCCTTGTTTTTTTCTTCTTATGAGAGAAAGGAGAATGAATCCTGACAGATAAATATACAGATTGCAATTGTTGGGGTCATCACAATGACTATATTTTTGTGCACTAAAATGCACCAGAGGAACATTAGTGATCGAAATCTCTACATGGGAGCCATGTTTTTTGGTCTAGTCAATATGATATTTGATGGATTTCTAGAAATGTCAATGACACTTGCCCGCCTTCCAATTTTCTACAAGAAAGAGACTACCTATTCTATCCAGCTTGGGCTTATGCAATACCTAGATGGATAGTGAAGATCCCAATTTCATTTCTAGAAGCATTCATTTTGGTTGCTGTTACATACTGTGTTATTGGCTTTGCACTAGAAGCTGAGAGGTTACTCTTATAATTCTGTATTTTTGCTTCATAGACAATGTTGGATGCATAGGAATCTTACATGTGTTATATAGTTATTTTTTAAATAAGAAGCTATAGCTAATAGATTTTTCCAATGTATTGTTGTACATGAATGAAGAATTTATGGTTTTGAGTCTTTTAGCTCTCATCTCAATTCCAATAATCATCACCTTTTTTATTCCACAATTCAAGTTTTTGTATACTAACTTTTCCTTTTTCATTTCTTCATCCTCTTGCCTCTTCTATCTTTGTCTTTTGGCCAACCATTTACCAATAGTCAAATGAAACTATGACTATTCATACATTTCAATATCTACATTATTCTCACTGCTCCAAGTTTCTTAAACATTGATCCAAATTGCATATATATTGTCTTTTGTCTACAAAGAAATATCATTACAAAAACCTATTTCACATTACATTTAATGTCAATATCTTCCAACCATTACAATTTTTTAGCATATGTATCATGTCGGCAACAACAATTGTCGATCAGATTTACAAATTAAACTTACACACATCAATACAAAGATATGAAGGATTCATTCTATACAAGACTTTGTGAGGTCCTTTTCCCTTGTATGTTGATCCACCCAAAAAATTCATTATACTGTTAAGGAAATACTTAAAAAAAATAAAGTTGTCTAGTTAGAGGGCAGTTTGTATTGAATAAATTCATTTTACCTCTGACTATAATTAAGTTTCCTACAAGATTGATGGATGTCCAAAAATAATCTCACTATTGTAGGTAGCCTTATTTCATTTGCATGAGTAGCCTTATTTCATTTGAAGATAGCCTTATTTCATTTGCATAAGTGTGCATGTTTGAAAAGGGGTTTTATTTCAAAAATTTGAAATCAATTTCTTTATATTGGCACACACCTTTATTAAGGGTTTGCACTTCAAATTTTGAAGGAAACTTTGATGTCCATGGTCTCACACTTGGTAACAAGTATTTTATTCAAAATTGGAAAATAGATTTTGTTATTTAGGTGCACAGTAATTCTCATTGAATCTTGTCAAGTGTTCCTTGAGTGAGGGTTCGCAAACATTATTGTTAGAGTAATAGTCTATCGGGTTACTAATTTAAATCATTATGATCAAATTAGTAACTTCCCTATTTTTCGGTATTCCTTTATAAGGAATCACCTCTTTGTATTTCATAAGGAGATAGTTTTGTAAATCATTATTGTTGAATATAGAAATCATTTCTGTCAACATGGTTTTCCTGTCTCTAGCCTATCGGCCGCCATAGCTTTTGGATCCTTCTCTCTTCTGTCTTTTGCTTCTGTCTCGTAATAGTCTTTGCATGCAGGTGATCTTGGTTGTATTGCAGTCTAGCAATCTTAACATGGTATCAGAGCCACTCTGCAGCTGGCTGTTCGTTCTTGGTTGAAGCAGCGAGGGTTTGAATCTTTCAGAGGCTTTTCTGGCTTTTGTTTATTGGTTCTGGGGGGTCTCTATTTTTGGAGGCATTTTGGGCCCAAACGGACACTGCCATTGCGTCTAGAAGGCCCAAAACCCCTAGAAACTATATAAAGCTTGTCCGATTTGGACACCGGGGCCTCTGGAAAAAAAATTTCAGCCTCCGAGGGCCATACGGGCACGAAAATCGATGCTCAAGTCGAAATTTTTTTTAAAAATGGTGTTTTTTAGGCGTTTTTATTGCGTAGGCAGGCGCGCCACCACCGCGCCGCCCGCGCTCCACTAGGGGCTGCACCTTTTTCCCAGCGCGCCACCCGCAGCGGCCCGCGCCGCCGATCCCGCCGCCGCCGCCGACTTCTCCAGTGCGGCCTCCATCGCCTGCCGCCCTCTGCGGCCTCTGTTCGCCGCTTCGTCGGCCCCCCGCTAGCCCCTGCGCTGCGGCCACCATTGAGCTCAGCGGCCCCCACCGCCGCCCGGCCCCGACGGCCTCCTCTGGTTGCTACCGCCTCTGCGGCGCCCCGCCGCCCCGGAACCCACCACCCCGCCGCCGCTATTTTTTTTTAACCGCGCGGCTTATGTGTTTAACCGTGGCTGTTTCATTAACCGCGCGGGCTTATCTATTTAACCGGCGGTCCTATGCGGCTTATTTGTTTAGCCCCTGGGGCTCTGTTGTGCCCTCTTTTATTTTTTGGGGGTACCTGGACTTTTTTCGCTCTACAAGGAGCATACGAGGGTATTTTTCTGACTTCCATATACCGTCGGAAAGCTCTTTCCAAGAACTTTCTGATGGTGGAGGTTAGGGTTTTTGGTTCCACCATTTTAATAGCAATTTTTTCTGTTGAAGTCTGATGTTTTGTTTTGCCTTCCGGGAGTCATATCTGGCTCATCCGAACTCTTTTTTCGGCAAACGAGATATCGTCAGAAAGCTGATTCTGTGTACTATTTAGTGGTAGAGGTATTTCTTCCAGATTCTGCTCCAAGTTTTCACTCCTCTGAGTTTTACAGTTTATGCCCTCTAGTGGTGTGCTCGGTTCTATAGGTCCGAGGATCTCTTCTTCTAAGTTCATAGTTCACTCTTCTTTCTGACTTTTGAGCTTGCATGCTCTTTCTGATGTATCTTTGTTCTGTAAATGCACTGAGATAAAGTGCCTTCTTCTACTTTTTTGGGATCTTGCACACCTGGTTTGGTTTTTGTACCCGCACTATGTTATAAAGTGCCATGGGGGGTTTATGATGCATTTGCCACTATAGGTGCATCCACTTTTATCAAGTGAGCGTACCTTCCACGACATTAGCCCATGTAGTCTGTGTCTATGACACCACCCTTTATCCTGTGTGTGTACTTCTGTTGCACTATTGGTGTTCCTGGTTCTTCTTCTGCAGCTATTTTTGGTACTGCATTTCAGTGTTCCTGTCACCTCTCCCAGTTTAGCATTATGGGGGGGTTCACCTGTTGGTTCTATTGCTTCCTAGTTCGATTGATCAGCTCTTCAGACACTTGTCTTCTCTACCTGGTCATGCACTTCAGTGGGGGTTCCAGCAGTATCTTCTGA
>MU223925.1:1256667-1270994 GCA_018584345.1 Thuja plicata | reverse complement strand
ATCTTGATATCTCAAATGCAGAGATTTTACTGATCAAAGTCTCTCTCTTGAAGTCTTGTGAGAATTTCATGGTTTCCTCTAGAATACTTATCTTGTTTTCATAGTCTGATGTTAAGGTAGTTAACAGATTGTCCATTATATCTTCTTCTCATATTTATCCACCATTGTTTCTGATTCCAGAGACTGCTTCATTTATCCTTTGATTGTAGGCTCTAATGTTCTCTTCAAGTAACATCTCAAGACTGTTGTATTTATTTTTCCACGTCTTCTTGCGTGCATTCTTTTCTTGAATGTCTCCTTCAAACATGTCTTATAAATACTTCCATATTGTGTATGCCTTGTCTAATTTCTTGATCTCAGAAAATTCACTATCAGATAGTGTGCTTATAAGGGCTTCTTTGGAAACTGCATTAGCTGTGAATGTATCCTTCTATTTACTAGTAGCATCATCTCTAGATAGATATTTTAAATAGGGAATAACAAATTCTTGTGTGTCTATCTCAAAGATATCAAAACCAACACACTGTAGATGGGTTATCATTTTGTTTTTCCAATCCAGATAATTTTCTCCATCAAACTTAGGGCTCTCTTTTCTGAAGTAAGACATCTAATCTACCTTAAGCTATTAGGCTTCTTCTCCAAGGCACTTGACTCTAATACCAATTATTAGAATAGTACCAAAGGATAACTGAGAGGGGGGGTGAATCAGTTATCAGTAACTTTCTTCACTTTATCTTATTAACTTCAGAATACAATAAAGTAAATGCTCATTTAGATAACATAATACACAACACACAATTTGATTATAGGGAAACCAAATGGTAAAAACCCCAGTGGGAATTAGCACCCAAAATGAACTATACTTGTTTATAGTAATCCCTGTTAGAAGATCTTGAAACCCTGTTAGGAGTTGTTCTTTACAAAGCAATAAGTATAGTGACCTGGTTAAGGGTCTAACCCTATTAGGAGTCTTTTACAAATAACACTGTTAGGGGTGAAGACTCGCTGTCCAAAAGCTCACTGTTTCAATGGTGAAGGCTACAACCTTCTATAGAATAGATATACACTATATCTGATGATGAATTGCAGACTAGACCTACTATCTTGACCAGTTCCAATGTATTATAATCTTCTACTACTTCTTCACATAGATTCTTGATGAATGAACCACAACTGATATTCTTCTCTATACAGTTTCTGTCTCTTTTCGTATCATTCACCCTTGGCGTATCACAAATGACTTGCTATAAGTATCTTCCTCAAAGTATGAGATCATGGGACCTGTAAGAAAACTCTTTATAACATCCTTATTTGCTTTACTAATCATGCAAGCATAATTATAACCACGCAAATAAAAATTGAATAGACACGACGCTTCACTAAGTCGGCCTCACCAAATTAACTCTAAGTTTGCAATCTTCTTGAAACATGTTAGGCACCTTTAGATAACTATCATCAACTCATAACTAATCATGAATATACACACGCATATCCTGAAGATAGGTGCAACTCAAGAAATACGTTAAATACGTCAGCTCTGAACAGATACTCTTCCAGAACTATAACTGCCAATAATAGAATTACACAACTTGACTGAAACATCATATCTGGACCTACGTGTATGAATATAGTAACCAAGGCATGTCTACAACATGTATCTAACCACACAAGGCTTGATACCATCATTTTGATAAGTACATATAGAACACTGTTGTATATTATATGGTGTCATCAATGACAAACATACAATCAATTAACTACACAGAAACAAATCTCCAACAACAACAAAACCAAAGCTCAAAAATAGGAAAATCTAAACTACTGTGCATGGAAAAGAAAATTATGAGAAATAATGCTTCAGAAATTGTCCATGCACTAGCGATTCCTATATCTCACCATTAGAATTCTCTAGGAAATATGAGTCTTGACCATGAAAATATTGAATTACAAAGGGCCTATCCATAGTGACTCAAATTTACCATGTTTTCTCTTCTCTTCTTTCCTTGCATTCCATTAGAGTACCATGTCATTTATCTTAAAATTTCTCTCGGTTTCTCTTCTGTCAATAGGTACTTAGACTCTTGTTGGAGATTCATATTTATTTTGTGTGCTTCCATCCTTATTTCTTGTAATCCCATCAATTGATCCATCATGGATTCTTGCATCTCAAATTCATCTTCTTGCAGAAACTTGTAAATAGGTAACAAATTATTTAGAGGAAGTCTTTCCTGATTTCCATAGACCATTTCAAAAGGGGAAACCCAAATGTCTCTTTTTACTATTACCCTATCAGCCCATAGGGCTTGCCTCAACTTTGAGTTCCAAGATCTTTTATTCTTTTCCAAAATCCTCTTGATGATTTTCATTAAGCTTTTATTGTTGGACTCAACTTGCCTGCTTGCTTGAGGATGATATGATGAAGAATAGAATAAAATAATGCCATAATCTTCACATAAGTCCTTAAACTCCCCAGATCTAAAACACATGGCATTATCCATGATTAATTTAGTAGGCACACCAAACTTGGTTAAAATATTATTCATTAATAAATCCATTACTACCTTGTTGGTTTCCTTCTTGGATGGGATTGCCTCTATCCATTTAGTGAAATAACTTGTAGCCACAAGAATCCAACTATGGCCTCCACTAGAATTTTCTGTAAACTCACCAATAAAATCAATGCCTCATTGGGAAAAAGGTGCTTCCATAGTCATTGGATTCAAAAGCAATGCTCCTGAAAATTTTATTTTAGAAGAGAACCTCTGGCAGTGCTCACACCTTTGTAAAAATTTCTGAGTATCTTTAAAGAGAGAGGGCCAATAAAAACCAGCTCTAATTATTTTATGAGCTGTGGTTTTTGTAGAGTAATTCCCCCCACACACGCCATTGTGCATTTCATTCAAAAATTTCTTAGATTGTGATTCATCTAAACAAAAAAATAAGATCCCATCTTTGTTCTTCCAAAAAAAATCACCTTGTATTAACACATACCTTTGAACCTATATCTTAAGAGTCCTTTTTTGAATATCTGATATGTACTCTGGACATTTTGCATTTTTCAAGAAAAATACAATATCATTATACCATGGCTACAATTCTATGCTAGTGCAATTCATATTTATTGTCTGTACATTGTTAACTTGAGCCAATTCCATGTTTGTGTCAGTCATTAATTTTTCCAAACCTAGACCCCTAACCTATTTGGTAACTTGAATTTCCAGGTTGAACTCTTGAATCCTATTAATCCATCGACATCTCTTTCCAGTGACCTCAAACTGAGACAATATATCTTTTATTGTAGCATATGGTACATAAGAAGTTATTCTTGCACAAACTAAATAAGGTCTAAAAACTTTAACTACTTTGACCAATGCATAAGCTTGTTTTTCCATTATCTCATAATTGACTTCTGCTGCTTGCAGAGACTTACTGAAAAATGCTATGGGATGTTCAAATATTTCATCATCCTTCTCCAACACTATTGCAGAAATGGTGTGAAATGAAGCAAAAGAAAATAGAGAAAAAGGTCTTTCATAATCCGGAGATCTCAACACTAGTGCTTTCTAAATAGCCATCTTTATTTCATCAAAAGCTGACAAAGCTTCCTTGTCCCATTCAAACTTAGCATTTTTCTTCAGTAATTTAACAATGGGTTTGACTATTTCAGAAAAATTTGCAATGAATCTCCTTACAAATTTTACTTTTCCAAGGAAAGCCTGTACACCTTTGATGTTTTTAGGGGAAAATCTTTGTTAATGGCTTCTACTCTTTTAGGGTCAATTCTGACACCTTCCCTTGACACTATATATCCCAATAACTTACCCTCTGTCACAACAAAGTGACATTTCTTTGGGTTCAATGAAATCCCATACTCCAAAGCTTTAGTAAAAAATTTCTCCAAGTGTTTACAATGATCTTCAGCTTTTTGGGAATATGGAGTTAAATCATCTTGATAAATCACCATAATTATATTTACAAACTCTTTAAAATCCACATCCATGGCTCTCTAGAAGCTGGCCCTTACATTCATCAAGCCGAATGGCATTCTCACATAAAAATACGTACCCCATGGGGTAGTAAATGCTATTTTAAACTGTTCAAACTCCTAAACCAGCACTTGGTTGTAACCAGAAAAACCATCCATCATGGACATAAGCTTACAACTGGTAACTCTTTGTAACATTGCCTCCATGTTTGGCAAAGAATAATTATCTTTTAGAGAATCTACATTGAGGTTTCCGAAGTCAACACATAATCTGATGTCCCCATTCTTTTTTCTTACTGGGACTAGATTAGACACCCAAGAAGAATGCCTGATTGGCTTTATGATTCCAGCCTCCCTGAGCTTTGTTAACTTCTGCTGCATTTTGGGGGCCAACAGTGGATTTATTGGCCTCTTATTTTGTCTAAAATGATTAATGACATTTTTAATGGGATTTCATGTTGGAAGAGATCTTCCCTATAAGCCTTAAGGTCTTCATAAGACCAAGAAAAAACATTTTTGAACCTCTTTAGCAGGTTAATTAGATTTTCTCACATGGGGTGCCAGCTTCTTCCCAATATATACAATCTTCAGAGCATATTCTGATCCCTTAGTTTACCTCCTCAAATTCATCCAATTTGGCTGCAGAATATTGGCACATATGACTATCATTATCAGTAAACAATCCTTCTAATTGAGTTAATCCTTTAGGGATCTCATTTGTTTGCAACTGTAAAATTTAATTGCCAAATATAGTTTCTTTCCCATCAACAACCTGTATCAAATTATTACAATCAATGATCTAACCTTCAAAATTTTTTACACATTTAATGAATGTAAGGATATCTTCATCATTTTCAAAAACCTACCAGTTATATGCATTATCAAGGATAGTAGGTCTAGCTTTAGTCTCCACAATAGATACTCCTGATAGTGTTAAGTCATCATTTTTCAAAGCCACATTTGCCAAAAAATCTGCCATAATATTTTTAGATCTTTCTACCCACTCAATGGAAAATGCATCAAAGAACTCAATGTTATCCCAAACATCATGCTTATACTATTTTAGTCTATCATTTTTAGCAGCATATTTTGATCTAATTTGTGATATGGCTAGATCTGAATCTCCAAAAACTTTTAATAACTTAATGTCATGTTTGATTACAATTTCTAACCCTAATAATAATGCCTCATACTCAGCTGTATTATTTGTAGACTGAAAAGGTAGCAGAAATGAGTATTTGAAGGTAATACCTAATGGAGATACAAATAAAACACCAGCTCCTGATCCTTCTCTCAAGCATGCTGCATCAAAATACATTTTCCATAATCCATTTTGCTGCAATTTTGATTCTTCTAATATAGGTTCAATATTTCTTAGCTGAGGATGGATCTTTACAACTCTAAAATTTCGCATATCTACATCCACAAAGCAATTTAGCATGTTTGGTTCAATTTTTTCAATATAAACAGGAGCTCTAGGCTCTCACAATAATTTATCTTCTTTCCCATTTACAGAAATAGTAGCAAAGGACAAATCCAATTGTACATGTCCTCCAATAGCTGCAACACATTTCCTTGATAAAAGCATCCCATAATGAGGCTGTGAATCAACAACAACAACATCTTTTTTAAAAGTGACACCAGGGTATGCAGCAAGTTTTACTTCTATTCCTTGTAGAGTTTGAATTACAGGTAATTCCCTATTTTCTATGGCATAACATTTATAAAAATAAGTATCCACCTTTAAACCCAATTGTTTCATGACAATGTAAGTCATCACATTAGCAGTAGCCCCTGAGTCTATCATATAGTTCTTCAATAACATATTATTTACAAGGAGTGTCACATAGAAAGGTTAAATTTGTAAAGGTTCCTGGGTGATCACACTCCTGACACAGATGTGCGGTTCACTTTGATCTCCTTTACTCTCACATTTTAAAACATTTACATCAGGGATGTCTGGTAAGGCTTAAAGTAATGAGAAGGCATCTTCTCGATGTTCTTTTATCTTCAACATTTCAACTAAGGGGATAGATACTTCAATTTAGATAATTCTTTTTTCATATCAAAGTTTGGAAGATTTAATACAGTCTCATAAATAACTTTACCCCTTTTTCACAGGAGTTTTCTTAAGCTCTTCTTTGTCCATTTTTTGTGTAGGTTCTTCACTAGTAACTTCTTTGATAAATAGTGAACCAAGATTTCTTTTCCCATCATCAAATTGTCTATTTCTAAGGGGATATGAACTTCTTTTTTGATTCACTATAGCTATGGTAAGAGAACTCACTTCCTCATCCTTAGGTATTCAGAGTTGAACGCGCTCAAGTTTAGTGTTTGCAACATTGATTGTGTACTACACATTTCCTTGTGACTCATCTTTTGATTCACCATTGTCATCTTCAATAGTAAAAGGAGGCATGGTATCATAACTTTATTATCATTTTTTCTTTCTTGTTTTCTAGTGTTTCCATGTGGCTTTGACCGTACTTGAGCAACTGCACACTGAAAAGGGTAATGAGGAATATTGCAAGCCATACACCAAGGATTATTCTCAACATTGTGTGTATTGTTGTTTTTTATTGGATCAGGAACATCCCTGTCCTTTGCATCTCTTGTTTCTTTTGGCATAGGCTTACCATATTTCCAGTTAGTCTTATAAGGAAAATCCTACAGCCTGTAAGATTTCTCTTTCTTCTACTACTGCTATCTATTATTTTGAAAACCATTTTCATTCTTGTCAACCTTTTCAGCCAGATCTTTTACCACACTTACCAATGCATCCATTTTATCCTCCTCCTTGGGATTTTTAGTGGATTGTCCTTTTGATTCTTTCCAGAGCCTTGTATCATCTCTTTTTCCAAGCTTGCCAGAGCCTCTTCTGTTTTTCTCTATGTTTATGGCCAATTTATAAGCATCCCTCATAGTATGAGGATCTTTATCTCTCAATAAATAAGTTGTCTTTCCATCAAGAGCATTGAAATATGTGGTTAGGAAAACATTCTCATCCAACCTCAAAACTTGAAATAATTTGTACATAGCCTTTTGAAATCTTATGTTAAACTCAGCTATGCTCTCATTTTTGAATTTCTTCAAGTTGTTGAATTCATTCAACATGAAGCCAGAATTTATCTTGTCACTATATTTCTCTTTGAAACTTCTAACAAACTCATCCCATGAATAAATACTATTATCAAGAAAACTTTGGTACTAATCTCTTGCATCTTCAATCAGAGATTGCACAAATAATTTCATCACAACATCCTCATCTCCATTCTCATAATCATTCATTGTGTCTGTGAAAAATTTTAATTACTCCTCAGCAATTATAGCATTATTCCCACTGAACTTGGGAATCTTGTCTCTGATATCATTAGGAATAGGATTTGGTTGGCCATGGATTCCATCAAAGAAAACTTGCCTATACCTTTCCAAATGAATAGGTCTTCTCTGAAAATTTGTGCCAATATTCTGGCCACTATTTCTAGTTCCTATATTTTGGTGACCAATAGTATTGTTCAACCCACTCCCTCCTGATTGTGATGTAACTCCTTGAGTTGCACCCCATGCCTGGGCATTTGTACTAGTACTATTATTTTGAACCCTAGAAGTAGATTTAGGAATGGTTTGCATAGCTGCATTGGTGTTATTTGTTACATCGGGGTGAATGGAAGAACTCAAGAAAGAAATCTTTCTTTTCATCTCTGTAGCAGTAGCTTCTAATTATGCCTTCTCCAGCTACTTTTCAATATCAGCTTTGATCTTTATGGCCCTTTCTAACTCCATATCAAGTGAGAACATGTCCTGAGATACACCTTTTTCAATTTTAGGCTCAGAAAATTCAATACCAGTAAGCTTTTGTTTTCCTTTATCAACATATGTATGTCTGGCATTAGTTGTTGATACATCTTGTGAAGAATTTTGAGTCTCAAGCTATTTTTTACTCTCATAATTGATAAATTGCCTCAATACAGGGCCCCTATCTCTAGAATCACTTTTCTTAAGTAAGTGTTCTCTCTCTTGACATTCCTTTATCAGGGTATCTACATCACCAAAAAATTATTTATTGAAACCATGGAATCCTTCATTTTCACCTTGAGCTTCCAATTTTAATTGGGTAACCCATTTCTTCAAACCTTCCCTCTCATTAATGGCATAAATAATTTTCTCTTCTCTAGCCTTATCATTTTTTTGTTTGATAAGCATCAGCTCTTTTAATTCCCTTTTCAAAATTTCATTGTCCCTGGGGACTTCTTCAATATCAGAACTAGAAGAGTCACATATATTCATCAAATTATCCCCATTTTGGTCTTCCAATCATTCATAAGGGATATTTGATGAGCTTGAGGAAAAATTCCCCTTGTATTGGGTCAATTTTCCCTCCTTTTGTTGTAGTACACTCTTTGGTACTGGGGTATCAAAAATATCATCATAATAACCCATGGTCTCAGACTCTGGATTCAAAGGTTTAGTAATGTATGTCTCAGGAATAGTACCTAAAGGTTGACTTGTACCTACAGATCTAGGTTTCCAAGAGGTGTTATTATGAGAATCTCCCTTCCTAGAATGATTTCTTCTAGGATTTTTAGATACATCACTCTCTGATACTGCTTGAGAGTGGTCCTTTTTTTATGTCTTTGCATTCCTCATCCTATTTAGAATGAAATTTCACAACACTTGATCTGCTAATGTTCCCCTTAGAAACAATACAACCAAATACTCAGAGTCACCACCCAAAAGAGTTTTGGGAATAAAATAAATTAAACTTCACTTTAACAATTTAGAGGATATGAAAATGATGCATGACATACAACTTGTGATTTCAAAAAACTAGATTTCAAGGATTCAATACATATGAAACAAGAGTTTCATACTAACCTTTACACGCTTTCCTTGAAAGTTCCCCAGTAGAGTCACCATTTTCTGTAGTTCCTTTTCTTGTTGATACATGAAATGCTTGAATTAATCTTTCTCTATTTGTCCCAACACTGATCAAGGCAAGATACAAAATGATAGAAACTAGGTTTTAAAGCCCTCTCCACTTTGAGTTCCACAAAATCAGATGGGATAACCCTTTTGACTTAGACTAGTAAAATCACAATAATATTCCAACATATATAAAATGGAATTATAGATACTAACCTCTGTAGAATTTATTTGACACATTAAAATATAATGGAAAATATTCATTTTAATAGTGATAGTCACTTATTCCAATTCGAAACAAACCAATGCTTTATCCTAGGGTATGGAGTCACTCTAGATCTTCACAACCAACTGGTATGAACATAAACTTGAAGAAAACCATAGATCTGAAATGATAATAGATATACCTTATACATCTGCCCTCATATTTATGCCAAAATAATCATCAGATTCATTAAACATCCCAAGTTTCACTGAAATAACCCTAAGGCAATTAAATCTTTCCTTGAAAGAAATCCTAAGACAATTTCAAAATCTACCTAATAGACATATAAATGTAACAATCTTTAATCACTCAATTTAAACAAAACTCAAAACATAATAATGAATACAAATACTCATCATAAGCTTAGAAACTATTGATGGATTCTCATTTGTATTCATATCAAAATAGTTATTACATTCAACATAACTTTCAAAACCCTTCTCAAAATATATTGGTCTCAAACCAAAATTTATACAATTCAATTGTATTCCCAAAATGAAAAGTGGCTATCTTTTTCCCAATATTCTTGGAATCATTTTATAACCAAGGATGCAATAAGACTCAGACTACCTGGTAAAGATTTATAGAATATTGCAACAACTTCAAAACTGACAAACTAACAAATTTGTAAATAGAACACGGGTGGCACAAAATATGCGAAGTCTAAACACAATTGGTTGTTGTTTTTGAAAATATCTTTCTATCATTTCATCTTCACCTCCCACCTATTCACTTCTTTGGTGGTGGGCCAATCAAATGTCTTCTCTTGTTCCAGCTTCACCATGACTTCAATCCACCTGACATCTACAGTTGTCTTTTCCTTTGTGATAAACTTTGTCATGTCTATCTCAACTTTGAACAACTTTTCAATAATGTTATTGCGGTAACTAGCAGTTGCATCTTTCTCAATGTTATGTTTGACATGATCAGCTTTTAATATATCATCAAATTCCCTTTCCCAATCTTCCTGTGGCTTTAAATTACTATCATCATTATAAATTTTGGGAACAAGTGGGGGGCATTGATCACCAAATAAATGCAACTTATTATTTATTAGCTCATTCTTACCATTGAAGAAGGCATAAGTTACATTCAAAAAATTTATCATTTTAATGGTGTCAGATACTTTTTTAAGAAAATCATCACTGTATAGGAATGTTGTTTTCAATTTATCCATCACTCTACTTTTTCCTGACCAAAACTTGAAAGTTGTCTCAAGAAATGTCATGGCTTTTACAGCTATCTTAGAAGCTTCTTGTGACACTCCATATATATTGTACACCATCTCAGTATTTTGCTTCAAAGCATTGACCCTATGTTGCAGGATAGCAAGGATTATAGGAATTGCATTATCAATATTGTGCTCCAATATCTCCTATGTTTTACCCTCTTCTAGTGCTAAATCATCTCCCGTCTGAGTTGCTTCTTCTATCTTTTCTTTCTTAGCCACCTGAAGAATTTCCTCTATTCTCTTTTTAACCAACTCTTTCTTCAAATTCTCTATTTCTTCCTCCAAGGTGTAATCATGCACCATAATCTCTTCATGTTTCTTGGCCAAAGCCATCATCTGACCAAAAGTTTTTTCATACCTTTTGGACAAGTCTTCTATTTTGGCCAAGTTCATAAAAGATACTTGGGTCATGAGTTGGGCAATCTTAGTATCACTAGTATTCTGTAGGTTCCAAATCATCCTATTTTCCCTTTTCTCTTCTCTAATGCTCAGAACCAAAGGCTTGTGTGTAGTAGGAGCAAGGGACCTGTAAGATATAAAATATAGTGTTTTAGTTTTTTATTATGTTATCTTACATTTAAAGGATGTGTTTTGAAATGTAGGGGGTAAATGAGATGCTCTCCTTTTATCCTGAGACACACAAATGGAGGATCCAAATTGATTAACCCAAAAGGAAGGATCAATGCATAAATGAATCAATCATTTGGAAATAAGAGTAAAGAGGAAGATCTTAAATACCCGTTTATTGATTTGAATGTGTAATAGATTTAGTAAGATTGATAACCTTAATTGAAATGGATATGAGAAAATTACTAACCTTGAAATGTTGCAGATCTGAAGAATGTTGTTTTCGGGGGTCTACACTCAGTTTCTGGAAAATCTGAAACCGGATCTAGAATAGAAATGTAGAGGGGAACAAAACCCAGAAATATTTTTCTATTTTGACACAGTTTTGATTTGTACCCTTAAGTCAATGTCACCATTGACCTAGAATTTCCGATTCCAACCTAGGATAGAATCGACCTAAAATTTTTCCAATAGGAAATCTATTTTCAGATACTAGAAGTTTTCTGAAAAGGGTATCCAAATGTACACTCTGATCTTCTATTCCGAACCTATACCTACAAGAAAAATGGATTATTTGTTGGGGGTTTGCCTTGGAAAAACCCTATTTTTGGAATTAACCTCAAAGTATAATTGAAATTTCATAAGTTAAATAAATTAAATGAAAAAATTTTCCTTTCTTGTAGAATTCCCTGTGGCAGATTCAAATCTGTGAATCCATAAGTATGTATGCACCAAAAAGGATGTAGAATGTAGAATGTAGAATATAGAATGTAGGATGTCTCCAATCAATTGCTTGTAGATCTTCAACACCAATCTTGAAGGGTTTTTTTAATAGGAAGAGGCTTGGAGGAATGTAGATGGAGAAATATTCAACAAGAGGGCTCCATGGAGCTTGAATCCTTCAATAGCCACCAATGGATCTCCTTGATAAAAGAAGTGCTTGAGAAGTGCTTGAGAATGGATGAATGCTTTAGTGGATACTTGGCTTGCCTCAAATCTTTCTTCTTTACCTTTGGATCTCACTCTTAAAGTCTTTGAATTCTTGCAATGATGGCTATGGTTTCTTGTGATTATCAAGTCTTAGATTGTTTTTTTTTTTTGTTAGAGAAAATGAGAGGAGAAAGCTTCCTTTTATATGAAACTAGGGCACAATCTTCTAGAGAGGCCTACATAGGAGAATTAAATTATAATTAGACCCATGCCCCTAGAAGATGACCTATATTAAATATAATTTAATATTTGTTGTTCTAAAAACCGAAATAGCCGACCTGGAAGTGGGAATTAACTTTTTCCAAAGATCGACATCCGAAAACCCTAAAATTATTGAATTTGGACCCCAGGCCTAAAAAATGTCGATTATGACCTAGGTCAAGGTAGAGGTTGACCTTGAGCTACATCAAGGTTGAGGTAGACCTTGACCCAAAGGTCAAAGTCCCATTTTTTTAGTCTGGGGTGTCAGAAATAGGCTGGAAAGAGTGGAAATGGGGTAGAACAGGGGCAAAAAGCCAGATCCAAGTTAGGAACCCATTCAAGGCGCTTGACATGACCCCAAACCACTTAATTGGAAGGCTAAACCAGTCTACTATGGAAGTGCTTCCATTTTCCAACTATACATTTATCCCCCACTGTTAGAGTAATTATATTTTACACTTATTAATTAAATCACTTTGGTTTAATTAATTAAGTTATTTATTACTCTGTTTTCTTAAGCTATCTCTTAGGTGCATTATAATTAATATCTTTATTAATTATAATGTGCAACCTAGCTTTTTTAGGCTTTAGGATTTTTTTCACCTCTATAGGTTGAACCTTTTAAATCTTTTTTTCATTAACTCAGATCATAATTTTGCTCTCATTTTTTAGTAACTTCTGAGTTCTGCCTTTTGCTTCTTTCTGTTTCTCTCCTATAACAGGTTATTTGCATGCAGGTATTCTTGGCGTTCTGTGGATTTGTATCTCTCAAATCCTACACCCACTTTAGCAAGAGTATGGACTTGACGCAAACTCTTGGTAAAGGAGATCATAAAGAATAGATAATCTTATTGAAATCAAAAGGGAAAAATAAATCCTCAAGCCCCCAAAGGACTTAAGGCTTTATCAACCCTAAGATCAAGATAAGAGAGACATCACAAGTTAAGGAGAAAGAGAGAGAGGGTGTGGTTACCTCACCCAATGAGAACTTATGTCCCATTCTAAACCATACAAGGAAAAATTGCAATTGGAAAGATGGAGTTGAACTGCCTAGTGAATGTGGCTACTCACTAGTCAACCTATTAGGTGATGATATGTAACTGATTGAATGTTTGACTATATTAAGTTGAAGATGATGCAAGACATTAAATTAGTTAATGGTTTGTATTGTCATTGATGTCAAATTGATATCATCTATATGGTCATATAATTAATACCAAAGACTTTAGAGAATCAATGGAATAAAGGTTATGCTTTCAGCAATGCATAAAAGTCAAGTATTAACTAAGTGACAGACTACACCGGCAGAGTGTACACCATCGGTAAAGATAGAGATAAAGTCACAGTGATGCCCGATGAGCAAAAGACAGTGTTTCTCGATGAAGCAGAATCACAGGATGCCTGATGAGCTAAAAATAGTGTTTCCCGATGAGCAAGATCCAATGATGCCCAACGGACGGAGATCCTGAAGCTAACTGAAGTTGCACCAACAGAACTGGCAGTTGTCACCAGTGACAAACTACAGAATTGACCAACAGAATAGAGAGATCAGAAAATGAAAAAATATCTAGCTGGAAGAGCTAAAGGATAGACTTAACTGGTTGTTTTATTTGTTTTATTTGACCACAGTTAAGTAAGTGATTTGTATAGTTGGAAAGAAGATAACTACGAGATAAATTAGGAGTTAAAGCCTTAAATCAATTTGGCTGGATTGTTTTTCACTCCAAGAATCAAGAATCAAGAACCTAGAATTAAGGGATATCATGTCTATTTAAGAGACAAGCATAATTCATTCCCATAAGAAATCAGATACACGGGGAAGTGAACTGATAAAAGATGCTGAAGAGAAACTGATGAAGGATAAACTTCATGCAGTCCTGATCAATCAAGCTAAGGGAGAGATAAAGAATTCTACAGACAGCGATGATCATAAAAGCACAACATCAAAGAGTAGAAAGAGTTAAGTACAAAGGAATTTTATTGATACATTGATCAGAAAGATATTGTAAGTAAATAGATCTAAAAATATGCAATTCAGTTGCATTAGAAACAAGTCATTTTGTTTTAGTTTAACCATTGAAGCATTAAGTCTCTTAACAGAGCAGGACTTAACAGTCTTTTGTAATTGAGGTATATCCTAATAGATTACCAGAAGGTTGACTCAT
>MU223925.1:1237503-1249711 GCA_018584345.1 Thuja plicata | reverse complement strand
ATAAGGACAGACAAGGTAAACCGATAGACAGTTATTTGTTTCAAGTATTTCAAAGGCATACATCTTGTAGGGACTTAATAATTGGAGAAGTATTGATTGGTGGATTAAAGTTTAAATTGGATAAATTATTGAGGCCACTGATTCACCCCCCCCCTCTTAGTTATTACTAACATTAGGGAGATCCATTCTTAAGGATGCTTTCTGGCCTTAAGGTATCAAAACATTGTAAATTGAAACTGGAGGGATCAAGAGATCTGTGTAATTTTAAATTGGAGGGATCAAGAGATCCTAAAAAGTAAAATATTCATGCTTTAAGGATTAGTCTTTAATCCATAAAGGGAAAAAAATTTAGGTTTTGAAAACATTTTGAACGTATGCGTGTGCAAAAAGTGAGTAGAGCGTATGCCCCCACGTTAAATTCATTGCTAACAATTTAACAAAAACATAAACAACTCTACTGATTACATTTCCACTATGAGATACCCCCAAATGAAGACAAATCAAGGGAAATATCACATAAACATACAAACAACACATTAGGGATCTACCTACTGTGGGGTTAGTATGATCATAAGATAACATTTATATATAGATATGATATTATTGCAAATGAATTGACATCATTCCCCAAAGAAAGTAGAACTACAATCACAATGGAGGAAAGCAAACTCAAGAGTTACGAAGAAGAATCTTTTCGGACCACAACATGGAGACCAAAAAGAATCAATGCTACCATGTCGCAGATCCAAGCAAACTATACAAGGAAAACATTTATGAACAATAGTACAAGTAAAACATAACATGAAAACAACATATAGAAGAGTAAAGATACATATAGAGGAATTATACGATAGGTTTGATTCCTTTATCACCTTACACCAACAAAGTAACAAGGGTCATATAAAAGAGTAAAAAACATTTAGAAAACACATTACGGGAGAAGCACAGTATAGCATGCAAACACATAAAGGGCTACCATAAAGGATAAGCCAATCAGGTGCATCACCTACACTCTCCATCTTGGTTTATATCATTTAGGGGAGGTGGGAAACTCACAAGAGGGACTATATCCAATACAGTAGGAATAATAGTCAGTTCCAAATAAGGATCCTCTTGAGAATCATGTTGCTCAATACTAGGTGTAATTATCAATTGAGTTGAAATCATATGAGGTAAGTCACTATCAAGATCAATGGTCTCATATTCATCACTAAGATCAATGGGATCACCAAGAGTATCTTCCTCATCAAGATTAATTAAAATGGGATCTAAGATGTGAATAGGATCATCATACTCATTCATCTTAACATCATTATGAATATTAACTTCTTCCAACACGTCAGGCATAGGTTGGTCAAAAGAAGGTAAAGAATTTCAAAGAATAGAAACACGGGCCCTAGCATTATGTTTATGCTTCTTACGACGTTCATTAGCAGATTTGTTATGTTTTTTCTTTCTTTGAGACATGTGGAGAACTAGGAGGGATAACAACTTGTTCCTTCACATATTCTGTAGGAGGATTGGTAAGATTCACAGTAGGCTGAGAAGCGACACTGGGAAGTAGAGTAATAGAGTTAGTAGTAATGGATAAAGGAGGTATAGGAGTGGGAAAAATACCATAGTTAAGATCTATCTGAGGCATGCTTAACTCGACTATCTTGTGATTTTTATAGTCTTGATATGAATGAAAAAGGTTGTCAAGGTAAGGAGGACATTAATTATTTAATGAAGGCTAAAATAAATCAAGAGTAGCACAATCTCTAGGCCCATAAGGTTGATAAAAACTATGATTAATCATTTTTACTTCTCCATTATGAATGAACTTAAGACATTTATGAATAGGAGAAGCAATAGCATGCATAGAAATAATCCAAGGCAAACCAAATTTGACTTGAAATTGATCAGAAGTAGGAACAACAGTAAAGGTAGTATCTACAACTTTGCCACAAAGTTTAGTAGGCAAGTTAATAGAACCAAGTGTAGGATAGAGAAAACCATTGCAAGTTTGGATCCATGCATCAGATGGATCATAACAGTCACGTTCTAGGTTTTTCATAAAAAGGGTTTCCTTGATAATAACATTTATTAAAGATGTGGGATCAACAAGACAACCACATGTAGGTATCTTAGCAATCCTAGAATAAATATAAAGGGGACCATTGGGAGCCTTAATAGTCTCAGAATCATCAAAGGTAATTGAAAGTTCCACAAGTCATTTATCCTTAGTTTGTTTCTGAGGTTTAGGTGGAACTTGAAGTTGAGGTGGAGGCAAAGGATCTTGAATAGTAGGTTGAGATGAAACAACTCTCTCCACATGATTAACAATGTTATTAAGATCATCCATCTTTGAATCGTTAACAAGATTCACAGAAGATGGTTGAGCGATGGTATTAATATCATGTGTAGGTAAAGGATTCGTATAGATTTAAAGTTTTTGATTAGGAGGAGAGATATATTTTTTCCCATTACCATAAAAATTATCAATAGATAAAGCATTATAATCAATTAAGTCTTGAACTTTATTCTTTAGAGAATAACATTTTTTCAGTATCATGGCCATTCTGGTGATGGTATTAGCAAAAATATCTAGAATCAAAATATTTTGAAGCTATTGTAGTAGGAAGGACAAGTTGAATAGGAGGCAAGGTAATCATATTATCACTTAACAACCTACTCATAATAGAATGTAAATATTTAGAGAGAGGATTAAATGTATGATTCATACGGAAAATAGTGGATGCATAAGTGGCATTGTGGGATGCAACAACAACTTGATCAACAACTGCATTCATCTCTTTATTAATCTTGATATAGTTGTTAGATTTATGAAAATTATTAGGATTAGGAGCAGTGTCACTCTTATCAACTGGAACATGAGCCACTGGAGAGTTGCTCTCAAATTGACTCACTTGTAATTGATAATGATGAAGTGTTGCACAAAGTTTTTGAAAAGAGGTAAATTCAGTAAGCAGAATCTTATCTCTAATATCCTTTTGTAAATTTGAAATAAACATATGTTGAATATCAATATCAGGAATAGGATAAGAAATATGAGCATACAAATGCTTAAATATACCAATAAATTCAGTCAATTTTTCTTTAATATTTTGTTTATAATGCATTAAATCAGTTAAGGAAACATGCGGACCAATATTATTTTGAAATTGTTGAATGAAGGTATTAGCAAGTTTAGGAAAAGAATCAATAGAAAAGGAGGTAAAGAACAATACCATTGCAAAGCCTTATCACAAAAAGTTCTAGCAAAGAGTTTAGCTAAAATCCTACGTTCATGAGCATAATCACTACAAAGGATTTGAAATGTTTTAACATGAGTAACAAGATCACCTTTACCATTGTAATTCTCAAGACAAGGCATATCGTCTTACTGAGGAACAGTAGCATGAATAATGTATAAGGATAAAGGACTACCCATGTCACATGTAGGAATGCTAAACTTGGATTGAGTTAAGGATGAAATTTGTTGTTGTAAAGATGATACAGTTTGAGCCAAACTAATAATTGTGGAATCATTAGAAGAAATAGGTGGCATAGAAATATTAGGAACACTAAGAAAAGTGTAGGAAGTGGTAGGAATGGAAGACACAATTGGTGGAACACTTGGAACCATAGTTTGAAGTGGATTGGAATAAGTAAAAGTCACACTATGAAATGAAGGTTGTGAGGTAGGTAGAGATACCGGTGGAACACTCACAGGAATAGATGAAATTGGGAGAGATGTAGTCATCAAAGGAGGAGTATAAGTAGGAATGCTAGGTAAAGGAAAAGAAGAAGGTCCCTCACTAGTGATAAGAGGAGTGAATCCTAGATCTTGAGTCTCTTGTGCTAAAGGTTTAACATTCAAATGCACAATATGAGTGATACCACGAAAAAGATTAATACCTTGATCACTATCACGAAGGACTTTCTTAAGAGCCTCTATAGCTTGGATGGAATCTTGATTATGGTTTTCTTAAATAAGCTAATTTCCCATTTTATCAAGTTTGATTGAAAGGTTTTGTACTTGTTCAAGAGGAACTCTTAAAGCATCATCCTCATCATGAGATGAGTGAGAAGATTTATGCTCCATAGAAGGATTGGAATCATGAGTGATGAAATTGTCAACTGGGATCCTAAGGAAAGGAGAGGAAGACTCAAGATCAAAGGAACCTATATGTCTATGGCTTCTTCTAACTGGGATACTATAAGTGGGACTAGAAGTGGTAAAGCTCATACATTAATGCAATGCAAATGAACTAATTTAGGAAAAACAAGATGTTGATTTTTAATTTTTGAAATGTAAATGCAAGAACATAAAAGAAAGCTAATCTAATATGCATGCAAGATCTAACATAAAAGATGTAAATCTAACACCAAAAAGAAAGAGTTGTCTATTGTGGGTTCACCAAAATGTAAGATATAAAATATGGTGTTTTACTTTGTTATTATGTTATCTTACATTTAAAGGATGTGTTTTGAAATGTAGGGGGTAAATGAGATGCTCTCCTTTTATCCTTAGATACACAAATGGAGGATCCAAATTGATTAATCCAAAAGGAAGGACCAATGCATAAATGAATCAATCATCTGGAAATAAGAGTAAAGAGGAAGATCTTAAATACCCATTTATTGATTTGAATGTGCAATAGATTTAGAAAGATTGATAACCTTAATTGAAATGGATAGGAGAAAAGTACTAACCTTGAAATGTTGCAGATCTAAAGAATTTTTTTTTTGGGGGTTTGCACTCAATTTATAGAAAATCTGAGACCAGATCTGGAATAGCAATGCAGAGATGAACAAAACTCAAAAATCTTTTTCCATTCTGACATAGTTCTGATTTTTACCCTCAAGTCAATGTCACCATTGATCCAAAATTTCTGATTTCGACCTAGGGAAGAATCGACCTAAAAATTCTCTGAAAGGAAATCTATTTTTGGTTCCCAAAAGTTTTTCAAAAAGGGTATCTGAATCTGCACTCTGATCTAGTGTTCCGAACCTGTACCTACAAGAAAATTAGATTTTTTTTTGGGGGGAGGGGTTTGCCTTGGTCAAACCCTAGTTTTTGAATTAACCTCAAAGTATAATTTAAATTGCATAAGTAAAACAAAGTAAATGAAAAAATTCACCTTGCCTGTAGAAGTCCTTGTAGCAGATTCAAATCTATGAGTCCACAAGTATGTATGCACAAAAAAGGATGTAGAATGTAGAATTTAGAATGTAGGATGTCTCCAATCAATTGCTAGTAGATCTTCAACACCAATCTTGAAGGGTTTTTTGAATAGGAAGAGGCTTGGAGGAATGTATATGGAGAAATATTCAACAAGAGGGCTCCATGGAGCTTGAATCCTTCAATGGCCACCAATGGATCTCCTTGATGAAAGAAGTGCTTGAGAAGTACTTGAGAATGGATGATTGCTTCAATGGCTACTTGGCTTGCTTCAAATCTTTTTTCTTCACCTTTGGATCTCACTCTTCAAGTCTTTGAATTATTGCAATGATGGCTATGGTTGCTTGTGATTATTAAGTCTTAGATTGTTTTTGTTTTTTTTGGTTAGAGAAAATGAGAGGAGAAAGCTTTCTTTTATATGAAACTAGGGCACAATATTCTAGAGAGGCCTACATAGGAGAATTAAATTATAATTAGACCCATGCCCCTAGAAGAGGACCTATATTAAATATAATTTAAGATTTGTTGTTCTGAAGACCAAAACAGTCGACCCAGAAGTGGGAATTAACTTTTTCCAAACATCGACATCTGAAAACCCTAAAATTCTAGAATTTGGACCCCAGGCCTGAAAAAGGTCAGTTGTGACCTAGGTCAAGGTCAAGGTCAACCTTGACCCAAAAAGGTTGACCTTGACCCTAAGGTGAAAGTCCCATTTTTCAGTCTGGGATGTCAGAAATAGGCTGGAAAAAGTGGAAATGGGGCAGAACAGGGGCCAAAAGCTAGATCCAAGTCAGGGACCCATTCAAGGTGCTTGAGATGACCCAAAACCACTTACTCAAAAGGCTAAAATAGTCTACAATGGAAGTGCTTCCATTTTTTGACTATACATGATCAAATAGCTAGAGTTTTAGATTTAGGATCAAATCCCAACCCTTTTAATAAATCACCTATCTCAAATTCTCTCTTGAACATAAGATTTTCTTGTCTCCTTATTTGGTCGATGATAAAAGTAGATTGCAAATCCTAGTCAGGCATTAGCAACATTCCACTATTTTGTACCAAGAATCTTTCCTATTCCACAGTTATTATTTCACTTTCAAGATCATACTCCTGAAGTGTCCTTATAATCTCTTCATTCTTTTCTTCTTATCCTTCTTATGCTATCAAATTTAACCTCAAATCCTATTGTTTCAATTTAATCAGGAAACTCTTGAACTCTTTTGATTTGATGAAATCATCATCCTTGATGAAATCACTAGCCATCATTATCCTTTCATCTATCTCTATATTTAGAATCAAGTCATTCTCTCCATAAGCTTCATCCTCTAGTACTTTCTAAAATTGTCTCCTTATTTTTCTGAAGTATTTTCCATGTTCTTTTACTACTTCCTTGGCCATACTCTTTTTAGTTTGCACCATTCTATGCTCTGTTTTGTATTTTTTGCTAGGTGGTTCCCTAGCAGAAGTGGCTTCTTCACCAGCCTCTTCTTCTTCTTCTCCTTGATGTTTCTCAGACTATTTGAGATGTTCATCATCATGTAAATCTACTGTATGGGGAGATCCCTGAGACTATGTATCTTCTGCATTAAAATTTGGCATTTGTGCCATTAGGGTGTCATATTCTTCTAGCATCTTGTCAATTCTCTGCAAGTATGGGGTGTCAAGGAGAAATCCAGAGAAATAATTATCCGATTCTTTCCATTCAACTTCAACTCTCATTAGATCTTTCCATTTTCTTCTCCTTTCCTGAACCCCAACTTTTCTTACCCTATTCCTTACAACATCTTCCTCATATAAAGGTTCATGATCTCTCACATGTTTCCAAGGAGTCAAATTCTTTAGAGTTGTCTTAATGAACTATTCTGGATCACATAACCTTGATACTGTGGTAGATAATCTATACTATTTTAGAAAACCATTAATTTTCTCAAAGGATTTCTTCCCTATAGGAAAAGAATGTCCCACCCATAACCTTGGGGTAAAATTTCCCTTCTTATGCCCTTCTAAGTATTCTTTATTAACTCATGTGATTTGCCAAATAAATTCTAAAAAGGCAATTCTAAGTGGAACAAACAGGGGGAGAACATGAGGTGGCTATGAACAACCATACACCCTAATTATTTTTAATTGATCAAAAAAAAAAAATCCCCCCAATTGTGAGTAATAGACCAATTTTGTATGACAGCCCATGGTCTCAACAATTTCTTCACTTCAGTCGACAATCTTTCCCTAGTTACCCCTCCTATATCCAAAATTGGATCAAGAATCCAGTTATGAAAACACACAATAGAGGAATCCTTAGAACCATTATCCCATACCTGATTCCATATTTGGATTGGAATCTCGACCCCATATTTTGAATCAAATAATTCTAACTCCTTATCCATAATATCCCTGTTGTAATATAAAATCAAGAACATCAAATGTGAATAATGCTTGAAAGTGGGCACAAGAACATTCTGTTGTATTTCTACCAGTGTTGTATGTATGGCCTCAACTATATATCCTACATAATCAAAATCAGTTTTGACCTCTGGATGCTGAATATCCATGGTCATCATCAATAGGTATGGTCATCATCAACAGGTAAGTAGGGGTAGTTGAGTCTGCATCAAAACCTAAGACTTTACTCAAGCCATAGACTATACATTTGACATAATTGTCGAACATAGATAAATCAACAGGAGGTATCACATTTTCTAGGAGTGACACCAAATTTCTATCTACCCTGGGCATGAACCTAGGAATCTCATGATTTTTTATCACTTTCTCCCTCTTCTCATAATCGACCTGAATTTTATCTAGGTCAATTTCAGTACAGATTGCACCGTGAATTTTGAAAACCTCAGAGATTGTCCTCCTACTGATGGATACTAGGGCTTCCTTATTTATCTTCCTAATTACTCTGGCTAGTTCTTAGCTAGTTATTTTATTAAATCAATATCAACATAAACATTAGGAACAATCAACTTTGCCATATTTAAATTCCATGGGTTGCAAATAGGGCTTGATTTAACCCTATTGTTCCAAAAATAGTGAAATAGAGCATTACCAAAATAATTGAGCGTGATAGGATCAGGGATAACTTTAAGAAACCCCCTCCTAGGAAAAAGTGTAAAATCCTGGCAAATCGTACATTAATTTAGGAGAAATTTTTTATTGATGATGGCGAATTTTTCCCCAAATTAGGAAAATAATATAAAGGCGTAGGCGATTTTTTCCCTCCCGAATGAAAATTCCATAAAATCCTAGCGAATTATAAATTAATGGGGGGATATATAATATATTAGGTGAATTATTGTCTTGTGAAGGTAAAAAAAATATTTGTACTGGCAATTTTTATGTGTTGTTTTAAAATATATTTATTTTATTGGATAATCTATCGTTAATTATGGGAAAAATAAATATTTTATTTTGCAATTTTTAAAAGATGGAACTCGTCAATGTGTCATGTGGGCCAATGCCAACTAATATTAAATATCTTATTTGAGACCATTTTATTATCCTAGATCAATGGTTGAGGTTTAATCTCGAGCCAATTTTGGCCCAATTTCACGAAGGAAACAAAGTTTTCCAAGAAGTCACCCGAATAATGACACTTAACATAGTAATTAATGAAACGTCCATCGAATATCACTTTTATTTGTTGTGAATATAAATGATCACACATTGGACACATAACCTAATTAGATATTGTTAAATTTATTATTTGAGACCATTTGATCATCATAGATCAAAGGCTAAAATTAAATTTCGGGCTGAATTTCAGAAGGAAACTGACTTCTGCAAGAAGTCACTGGATTGATGACATGTATCAAGCTTAAAAAGTGCACCGTAACCATGATCGTTGATTACTACTTGTTATTTGTTGATGTGAACAGAGGATAGTGCAACTGCAACTTGTAACTCATAACTCAAAAGAAATAAATGCCTTGTCAGTGACATTTTTTAACTGTCATCTTTAACTATCAATAGTACACATGCATTTATCAAAAAATTTATGGGAAAGATTTACATTTAGATATGAAAGATTAAGGATAGTCGATTTAAATCTCTCACACACATAATACGCATAATGCATTTATGGAAATTGCATTAAATACGATTAAAGAAAGAATAATTATTAATTGCTAAGTATCTATGATCACTACTATCAATCAAGTGGTTAGGTCTATTTATAGAGAATCTGGTTTCTTTCTTCTTCATTTTTCTTTTGGTAGATTAAGAGTTAGAGCTTTCGGTGGTAGAAATTGTGCCTCTAGTTTTAAGGTTTAGGTTTTTAGGTCTTTAGGCTTTCAAGAATTAAAGATGGATACACCAATCCATTTGAGATGCACATCACCAGATGACCAGAGGTCCTTTTTGGGCAATGTCTGGGAAGAAATCCTCACTTCCGTTTGTAGGGAGGTTGGTGGCGAGTCTTTTATAAATTTTTCTATGTTGATGTTATTGGGTCAAGAGTTCCTTGAGAATGTCGACAGCTAGCACATCTACACGGACATTACATCCCAATTTTATGCGTCTCTCCTCAACCTTGGAGGATAGAAGGTGGATATGCTGATGTTGTTGAGGAAGGTTTTTAAAGAGAAATTCCTAAAGGACGATGTCAATGTTGCTATTTTTGCAGAATTAGGGGTGGGGATCCCTTGGCCAAGAGATATAAACAAGTTGTTGGTGCTGGGTAGTAATGTGGCCAGACAACCCTTTTTGTTGAACCTCAATGATGAGAAACTAACTTGACACAGGAAATGGGCACGGCTTGGGAGGGATTTTATCCAGAAATGGTTTTACCTTGATGAATTCGACAAGTCAGACTACACATGGCTTGATGAATTCTCAGAGATTATCCTCTCTGGAAAATTCTACTCAGACAAAAGGGAAGATGAAGATCCCTGATTCCCTAGTTTACCAATTCCTGTTACCCTAGTTTTTTGACAATGGACATGCAAAGTTTCACTTTTTTTTTTTATATGGATAAGAAGTTGCCTAGTAGGTTTTTGTTTTTACTATACGATATAATTTTTTTTTTGAAAAAAAAAATAAAAAAAATTCCAAGTTCGTTTCAAATTTATTTTTATGGGTACAAAAAATGATTCTTAAGACTTAGACTTCTCTGTGATTACAATATTTTAATTAGTTTCTTTACCTGCATATTAGACATTTAAGTATATGCTTAAGCGATGGATTAGTACTTCCATTTTTTAAATCTGAAGACTGAGATTCTAAATTTTTAAAATGATTAAGTTTTTTTATCAGTCCAGAGCAAGTTTATATTTTTAATTTGCCAATGTGTCATATCAATGTATGATTATAAGATAGAAATAATTGAATTAAAATCTAAATCCAACTACACTGTAAAACTAAACATTTAATAACATTTATTAAATGTAATAACTAATAAGATGAAGTTGTAATTTAAAATGAATAAGTGACAGTCACACATGTCCTAGTCACATCAAATGACAAGCCAAAATTTAATGGGACCCGCGATAGTGTGATAGTGCCAGAGACCGTTGGATGAGCACAGATCAACGATGTGCAGTGTATTTCAGGCTGAAAGGGAAAAGAAACCCCATTTCTGCAAACCTATTTTGAATTAATGTAAATGAACTCAAATCACAGTCATAGAATAAGTATCACTTACCTTTGCCTCAAATTAAAATGCAGCAATGCAGTCGCGACTCGCCAATGCAGTATTGACTTTGAGTATACAGTTCTACTCAATAGTCTGAAACTTCTAAAACTTCGCTACGATCAAATATAGAGATATCATAGAGATATCAAAATGTTTTTATACTAATCCTTATTCAGAAAATTTAGCGGGAGGTATTAGGTATAAAAATATTTGGGCAAGCCCGCGTAATTATAACATGTCTTTTGTTATTTCTGAGGTGATTATGGGTCGTTCAATACCTTCCCATGATCAATAAAGTTGGCTACATTACGTCGGTTAGAGACACAAATCCATGAAATGCTAGGCGAATATAGGCCGTCAATTTGGGGTCACTTAGAAATTATAGTTGAATGTTGTAAATTTATGGGGACCAAAATTTATATTCCATTGGCGATAATGTGTAAGAAATGGAAAAATTAAATAAACCAATGGGCGATGGGCCTAGGCTTTGGGTCAATATTAATAAATGTCAGGTGATAGGGTCAATCGAATATGTGAAAAATATTTGCCAATTCCGGGGTCGCCAACATGCGACATTTGCCAAATGGCAAATAATCACCACTAAAGTTTTTGCTGGATAGGATTCCTGTATTGGTGCCATTTGTCAGTCCATTCTTCCCAATCTACACTATTTGAATTAGAAGATCCTAGAAAGAGGTCTATCAATTCCTATGTGTCATGCCCCAAAATCTGGGCACTCAATCCTTAATCAAATGAACATAAATTTCTCTTAAATAATATACGTGATAATGTACAAAAAACAAATTTCTTAATTCTACCATAAGTTCTCTATTTATAATATGGTTGAGTTATAAAATAAAAAGAACTTTAGTTTAAGGGTATTACTCGTCCAATCTAGTTTGTTTTATTACTAGGATAATTTATTTAATAATATATCCATTTAATCCTTTCACTTAAGTGTAAATTGTAATGCCCACCCTAGAATCTTCCTATGTTGGACAGACAAGACTATTGCTTTGACACTTTGGGTTTTATGATGGACTATGATTATTATTTAGTTAGCATTTTATGAGATATTTGAGCATATATAATTGGTTATTGCAGTTATTTGGACATATTAAATGAGTTATGATTTAATGATGAATGGCTAGAAATGAACTATCAGTAAAATGTTTTACATTGATTTGTGTTATGACGTTTATATTATGATTTAACCCTACTGACCCTATTATGGTTTGATTTTCACTGGTTGATGTGAGTGTAGGATGAGGAGGGGCATTCGTAGTAACTCCTACGGGAGATCCACACGATGTCGCACTCTCCCTCCTTGTTTGCTACTGTCTATTTATATATATATATTTGTATATGCATATCAGTTGGTGATGCAGGATGCAGGTACCAGGCAT
>MU223925.1:1218398-1234004 GCA_018584345.1 Thuja plicata | reverse complement strand
GAGAATGGGGTTACAACAAAGATTCCAAGACACCAGCTACACATCCAAGAGCTTTCTCAGGACCTGCAAAAACTTCAAGGTTGACCATGGAGGCTCACCTCCCAACCTAGGCCTTTACAAGGCCACCTGCAAGCTAGGGGATCCAGAACTAAACCAGGATACATACACACATAACAACCAAAAAATAAAAAAATAGTAACACAAGAAAATACCCAATATCTGAGGATAAACATAGGTCTCCAAAAGACCTGAAACAAAGGGGTGAAAGAGCACTACCACAAGAGGAGAAAGCCAATAATACAAAATATGTACACTAGGAATAGGCCACACATGGGCTCAAAATTCCTAAGTACCACATATATTCTTGTTCCATGGCCACACATGGACTCATGAACAAAATTCTACCCTTCACCTCCATGCCCTACAACAACATATGGAGTAAATTCACCTTTCTTTCACAAAACAAGTTATGGCTTCAAGCCTTCCAATTTTTTCTTATGAACCCCAAATTCCTTGGGAATTCTTCGCATCATGGGCACCCATATACCCATGTACATCCCTCCACACATGGGAGACTCTGCACTACTTGGGTAGATCACTAACTTTCACCCCATCAAGGTTACCCAACCCTCCCAAGGGTGAATAAGCCTTGAAGAACCCCATATACAATCAATTACAAAATAAAACACAAGACTCAACACATAAACTCCATGAAAACCCATGAAGCTGAAAACAATAACATAAAATCCATTCATAGATTTCTCAAGCTAATTTCAAATGTAAGCAAAGACTACTCTAACTATGATAATCAGAATACTCACCTCAAATCCTAGCTATGGAAAATGCAAGGTGGTTTGTGAAGAGATTCTCCTTCTCATCCTTCCTCCTTCTCTCAAGTCTTACTCCTACAAATGAGTCTGTCTCTAAAAGTAGAGAGTGGGTGTGTACCCAAAGACTCCCTCTAAGGCCTTCCTTATATAGGCATTTCTCCTAAAATATCAAGATTCATAAATGGAGGGAAGACTCTAATCCATCTACTCTCCCCACTTGCCTTCTTCATAAATAGACTTAAATATTTGTAAGGAAAGAAGGGATGGCTTAACCAAAGTCTTCCAACTCTTCAAATTCGCCACTTCCCAAAATGGAGACTTTAGGGGAGTCATAAATGAGTTTTAAGACTCTTAATGGGCTGAAAATGACCCCTAACCCCTAAGGTACCAAGTGGGGTAGTTAGTTTTGACCCTAGATACTCCCTAAGAGTCCAAATGACCCTCCTAAACTCCACCCAAGGTTAAATCTCGAAAATCCAATCCTCAAGACTCAATCTAATCTCTCTTGACTCATCCATATCTTCCTTGACTCAATCTCATCTCAATCTTATCTTCCTAAACCTTAGGGTAAGCATAGGGACTATAATGGGTAACTCTGGGTAAGGTTAAGCCTATGCTAGTCACATTCACTAGCCATGCCAACACATAGAGTGCACATGTGTCAAGTGACACAAAAATTTCACATGAGCATGACTTTATTACACATTTACTTAATTAAATAAATTACAATCATACACCACACTTTTACGAATAAAAATACAATACAACAAGGTCCATGTCTCTTTATATAGACAGGGCCTTAGCATCACGATTTTCACATAGGTCCATTCCTAAATCCCCGATTAGTACCATGGTCAACTTTTTTGCACACTCATTGCACACATCAGTAGGTCCAATAAATCAACACATAAAAATAATAGAATACATAATGTAAGTCAAACACACATTCACTCACACTTGCATCAAATATTATTTGAACTCAACAAGATCTGCATCTATTCCATATGCATAGACATACTCTTATTAAATCTGCATCTTGATTACATCTAACATTAACATACTAATCCAATGTACAAAACCATCAAAACTAAGCCTTAAACATAAATCTGCATCACTCACACAAAGTATCTAATAGATTCCCTGATTACATAATCAGGTGTTGTATACAAGCAAAGGATCCCATGGATCCATAAAGTAATACATGTGTCCCAAATGTCTGACTATAGCAAAATTTGTATTGACTGGAGAGCATGAGAAATAGTGCTAAGCTTATGTCAGACTAGGGTAGGCCTCACACTATGAGTACTTCTTTACTATTGTTGTTTTCTTCCCATTTGCCTTATAAACTGCACTCAAAGTTGCTTGACTCTTCTTCCCTTCTGCAAATTTGATCTCAGATAAACTTCTCTGCACTTCACTTAGGAAATCACAAGGCAAAAAATTAGAAGTGTACCAAATGAATGCATAATCAATCATACTTATAGCCCATCTAATCGGCATCTTTTCTTCATTACTACAACTTCTAACGCTTGCAAAAACAAGTCGTTAACTCCTGCAACTGGTGCAACCATAAATTCAAACTTGCGTATCCTTGCTAGAAACAACTGTACATTCTCTCCCTCTGTCACCGAAAACTGGGAAACAGACACATGTCATGCTAGAAACATTCACTGTCTACTCAGACATTTAAAAAATTTCATCGCTAGTGAGTGACAAAAGCTTCACCTCCTATCTCCTCGCACACTCGCAATGCTTTATGATTTGATCCTAATCATTGGGTGAGTGAGTGACAAAATATCTTTAGCCTCTTTTGTCTTTTCAATTGCACACTCGCAATGCTTTATTTCTTAATGCTTGAGACTTTGTGAGTAAGCGATAAGAACATAACTGACTAAAAATTTATCTTATCGCCCACCCGCATCATATTTCTAAATAGATCTTATCATCGGGCAAGTGAGCGATACCTCTTATTTTTCTCAAGTTGCGCACTCGCACCACTTTAATTCACCATGCTTGAAACCTTGCGAGTGAGCGATGAACAAAATATATTTGAACCTTATCACAGACTCACAAAAATCCTTTTATGTGATCCTCCTTCCTTCATGAATGGGTGATAGTTTATTTGATAATGGATAAATTAACCACATTTCTCACTCCCTGTCCATTTTCTAACAACCGCTAAGCCTTAGGGAGTGAGAGACGGTCATGACATTCTTCACTCGCGCACCCATGACATGAAAAACACTAACTTCCAAAATAGCATGACTGAGCGCCATCAAGAAAATCCTCTTCGGTTGCACAATCACTGAGAAAAGTGCTTTAGTGAATCATGCATCATGACTGAGCGATTAATTATCTCTTCTCCTTGGTAGAATAGTCACACACTAAAATATTCACCCGCCAACCATTTGCGACTGAGTGATGACTTAAAACACACAGTATTTTCAATGAACCTTCCTCACTCGCACACTCACCATGTGAAACTAACTTGATCTTTTATTACTCGCGAGTGTGTGGGGACTCAAAATATTCCTTCATCACTTACTCGCTGCAATGAGATCTTTGAAAACATCATCAACATGACTGTGCGATGACAAGTCAATAGGAATTTAGATATCTTGCATTGCCTGTTTGCACAAAGAAATATATTAGAATGAGAACCTCAACGAGTTAGCGATGACCTCTGGACCAAACTCAACTCACGTACTCGCACAGAAAAAGACAAGAATGAAAAATTACTTGTGAGTAAGTGAATGACTTAAAACTTTTCAATGCTCGCACACTTGCAAGGTAAAAAGATCATAACATAAAATGATTGTGATTGCGTGATAGACACTCTTGACCAATTTTTTTCTCACCTGTATAGTTAAAGAAATTCATCACAAAAACACCATGAATGCGTGATCACATGCAAACCAACCAATCGCTCACTTGCACACCCAAATGACCACTTAAGAAAAGAGCACAACTTGTGCGACTAACCTTGAAAGTGGACAACCCGAGGACTAAACATAATTTGAAACTCCTTTACACATGAAAAGACATATATTTGAACACACCTACGTGGGAAAAAGGCCAATGTTTGAATTTGAAAAGTTTCAGGATATAGCGCTAACACATTAAACTCAGGTTCTTTGAATTTTTGCTAAAGCACTTAAGGTTTTCTAACAAATTTCCAATTTTCATAATCAATTAAACTCAATAGGGAATCAATGAAAGGCTGAAATCAAATGAAAAGATGTATAAGTTTCTTACGAATTTGTAAAATAGTGCCAAATCAAATATTGTATGAGATGTTATAAGGCAATTTTTAGCTACTTCTTTGGGTGAGAAGTTTGCTGTAGTATATACTTTGAGTGCTTACCTCTATTTCTTTTTCAATATTGTACTGAGGGGTCTTCATTAACAGATTAAATTATAACCTTCAATTACTACCTCTTCCTTTGGCTCCTCATCTGAGGTAGAAGGAACTACACAAGGGTTATTAACATTGCCTTTGTTGAACTCAAAAAGAGAACTTATATAGCCACAAATACTTGGTTCTAAATCCTTTGGTGTCTTTCCTGGTTATATGTCCTCCTTAATATTGGCTTTGAATTCTGTGAGCAACTTTCTATATTTTCCTTTGTTTACAAATTTAAACTTAGTTTTTAAGGTAAACACCCTAGGAATTTTGTTAGTGGTAGGGAAAACAAACTGAAGCTATGAAACCACTTCGAACACTGTTAAATTATTTGTAGAAAAGTAAATACAAAAAATATTGAATGTTTTCTTGGTCACAAACCACCTTATTGGTTTTAATTCTTATATGTTAATCATTTTAGAATCTTTCTTTTCAATTTGTATGGAAGATTGTCTTGCATATGTGAAATAGGGGGCACCCGCTCATACAATAATACTTAATAGTAAAAAAGGAAGCTTTAGTTTAGTCATTCCTTAGTCCTTATTATCAAAGGTGCTTGAAACATAAACAAAAATACCAAAATTATATACTTAGTCCAAAAATCCTATGATGAACCTAATAATATGTTATTCTTAGGCTCACAAAAACCTCTTAGAAAATGCAAAACTATTTATGTTGATATTGTTTATTGGGCCTATTTGTACCACACTATCCATAATCTATCATATTAAATGCAAATTTATATCTAAATAATTTAACTGGGGATTATCCACTCTTACAAGGTTCTCTTGCCTCTTAGATCTATCTCTAGATTTACCTTTAGTTTTTAATTTTTCATTATAATGGATGGGGGTAATTTTAGAATAGTTGTATTTGCATACTTTAATATGAGTTTTTGTTACTTTGTTATGAAGATTTTTCTCCTTGGTTTTGAATTAAAAACAATTTCAACTTACTATATTCTAGTAAACCTTGAATGTGTGACCTTGCTTTGAAACCTTAAATGTTTTGATTTTCTATTTCAACTGTAGTAAATGATGAGAGATAAGCATCATGACATGGTAAGAGCCTATCCAAATATTGGTCATTAGATGTGATTGGTAATGTCAGATAGCTTTATATTGTAAAGCAAGGAAACTAGAAAATATTGTGTCACCTACCTACAAGTTGTTGATGAAATCCAATGCAATGTTGTGATTGTTCACCACATCCCAACAGCTAGCTAACATTTCCAATTCTATGCTTAAAATAATGGAAAAAACTTAATTGAATAATGATTTCATGGGTTTAAGGTCTCTTTCTTATAATTAGAGTGGTTTTATAAGTTTTTATGATATAGCTGACAAGAATTGTCATAAGTGGTGTTCTTTGTTGCATAAAGTTAAGACTGGGAAATTCTTTGTTGTAGGGGGTGTATGGAGATCATGAGTTGATAATGGACTTTATGGTTGTAGGTATTTATTGGAATTTTAGGATAAAAGCACCCATTTATTATATTTTATTTTTCAAACACATTTATATTATTCTTGTTGGAAGGTGATCATTTGTTCTAAAGAAAAAGTCTTGATGATAATGATACCTATTTTGTCCACCATTTTAAATTTTTTTGTAGGTGACCCACATTTAGATTCTTTTGTTTTTGAAATTTTAATCAATAATATGGTTAGATGTTGTACACCTTTGTTGATATACATTTGACCCATGTCTCAAGATGCATTGGTAACTAATGGGGTCCTTAATATGGTTGTGTTGCACGCATGCATTGCTGACAAATTTCTAGGGTTTTATATTCTGATGCATATGTGTTATAAGGATATAGTGATCTATGATTGTGAAGGAAAATATTAATCATTGGTACATAAAATAAGTAATTGGGGATCAGTGTTTGAGAATTTCATTTTATTCCAATTATAGGCCTTGCTTTTTGGTTTCTATAGTATGATAGCTCAGGCCATGAGGATGGATAGTTTGTAATCTTTATCGGAGCCTTTTCTTCGGAGAGTGGTAATATTAATTTCTATCTTTCCCTATATTTTTAAGTGTTACATAGATGGTGTACTATCCCATAAATGAGAGTAATTTAAAAATCATTGTCGCATTTAAGGTTTTGGAATGTATTTTTGCATTGCTAATCAATAAAATCAATTTAACCTTATGATAATAGCTTTCACTATTGTGACTTATGAATGGATGGACAACAGATCTTTCAAATTTGGCATCTAAATTTTGAACATTAATAAAATTAATATAGAAGCCCTTGATATATCACCCACATTCTAATTCTAGATAAATTTTCAAAGTTATTATAGGCCTTTCTCCTTCACGTTTTCCTAGGTATGGTTTAATTTATTGCGATTTGAAAATTAATCTTAATAAAATATTTTCACAATTTTAAGTTGAAAATTACTCTTAATAGAAAAAATTTCACAATTTTAATTGTTTCAATTTGTAACTAGATTTTACCCAAAAAACCATTTTCTTCCTTGTAGTATTGCTTAATTGGGCTACTCCAATTTACTTATAGACATGGGATATGCGAATGGTGAAAAATACAATAAATCTCTTCCATAGCATTATCAATTTGAAGGATTCATATTTGTTTCATTTGTAGTGAAGATCGAGTATATGGTTAGAAAATTCTTGACTATTTTGATAATTTAAATGAGAATAAGTGATTTACAGAACAAGTTGATGCTATCACTTTTGATGATGTGGTCTTATGATTTGCAACATTAGCATTTATTTTATTTATTTGGAAAAATGGTTTCTTAAACTTCCATTTTTGGGTTGTGACTTAGGAAAAGATTTAGCATTCACAGTTTCAAAGCATGGAATCTGATATTGAGTTCATGACTAAACAGGTTTATATGCAAAAACCGCTCAATAATTCTGCATGGGACTCTTTTATGTAAACCCTCTTAAAGGTTTAGTTTATGAATTCTACATTCAGTTACATATTTCAGCACTCCTTTCACATGTAATCCTTCTATATCCTTGGTGATTTTCTTGTGCCTTCCAAATTAAAATATTTAACTCATCAATTTATTTTTTCTAGACATAACCACCAAGACCACTCGTAGCACTTGAAAATGTTATTGTTTCTTGCACAGGTTCTATAGATTAAAAATTGCAGAAGGTAATGCTTTTTAGTTTATACTTAATTTCATTTTATCATACAATACTGAAGATTTTCAACATCCACTTGTCTATGACCTATTGATTACTGCATTTTTTTTCTTATGACTCATTCTTTGTTCTACTACATACCAACTATGGGAAAATATTTTGCTAAACCAACAATTTGAAGTTCTATTACTTGATAAAATAATTCTCAAGTGAGCTATTACCATATAGTATAAGCGTCAAAAAGAGCACAAGGAAAGGGCACAAGAATTAAAAAATCTAAAGAAACTTTTATCTCACTGTCACGAACAAATAAAGACAATGGAGAAAATATCTAAATGTATTGGATTGGATAGGATGAGAGGAAGATAAGAGGAATTAAATAGAATGGAATTGGAAGATAATATGATTGGAGGATAAGATGGATTGAATGGAAGAGGAAAGGATTCACATGCTGAATTTTTTATGATATCCACTTAAGATACTGTATGATGACCATAATACCTAAACCTACATAGTGAACAAACACATTAGATAAAACAATGAATTCTCTGATTTGCTCCTCTTCTTTTTTGCATTAATTCATAGTTTATCAGATGCATTATGAGAGTAGGGTGTGTATAAGATGATTATTTATAGATAAATATTTGTGACCTTGAAATTTAACACAACCTCTTTTATCTCATTGCAGGTTCTCTAGATGCTTGGGTACCTTTAGCTAAGGATGAAGATTTGGACACTTCATTCAACCAAGATTCATCATTCTAGGCAATGACAGATCCCATCTCTTTATTTATACTTCATTCCTTTATACACATTTTTTCTCTTTTGTTGTATCTTTCCAGTTACTCCCACAACTTGTGTGGGATTTGTACCATACTATTTATGAATAAAAATAAATTTTAACGAAAACAGTTGTATGTTTTTCCATTGTAATACATTTGCATGAACATAATGTTTTATTATTTATCAACATTTTTCTTTCAGTAATAACACTTAATTTGAAACCAAATGTGTACCTTAGATTTTAGTTGTAAACATATAATCAATGATGAACCCAAGTAATGACTTTATTTTGTTAGTGTTTTCTCTATTTGGTTGTCTTTGTCAAGTGTTTGGTCATGGTTAAAGGGTCTAGAACTTGGTTATTAAGTATTTTATGATGTTTCACTAAACTTTATATCATGGTTATGAACTTATCCTTTAAACTCCCTTTTGATGGAAAAAAATCCTAAATAATTATGGCTATGTATTTTATCCATATTAATCATAGTTATGGTTTGATGAATGTTATGTTGACACAAAATAGATATACCTATGTTCTTTTGCACACTAATGCTATAATGTAGGAGAAATTAAGATGCATAATCAGTCAAGCATGTGCTCAAGGAGATTCATGTCATGCATTCACTACATGTATTGATACCTATTTTACTAATTTATAATTTATTAATTATATAGCATTGGTTATGTTGTAGTTCCTGGGAAAATTTGAGATAGAGTATGTATTAAATCGATAAGATTTCCACAATTCATTTGAATTCAAAGATTGAATTTTTGGTTTTGATTGTGTATGTTTTTTAGCATCAATGTTTCGGATCATACTCTGTGATCCAGGATCATGGAGTATGATCCGAAATGTTGATGCTAAAAAACATACACAATAAAAACCAGAAATTCAATCTTTTAATAGAATGTGTAGCAGAAAAAGCTAATCTTGAAGATGAGCTTCTTAAGGACTTCAAAAACATGTTCCATTTTTTTCCATTGGGAGATTCCATAGCTAGTTGAAAAAAGGTGGGTCTTTTCTTACATAAATTTCTATGTTGATTCTCCAAATAGTTTATGTCGTTATTCTTCTTTGTTTTTAGATTTTTCTTCATAATTAAATTGGAAGTTATTTGTTTAGAGGATGATAATGTAAAGGAGGATGTAGCTTCAAATCTGGCAGCAAAAAATAAGGTACACTCTAATTCAGATGAGGAGGATGAACAAGAAACACAAACAAAAGAAAGAGGGGTCTCAAATAAGAAAAAAATTTCTTATATGTCTCATTAAATATTATATTTTTTATATTTCTATTTGTTTTTATAGTAAAGACTAATTTATTTTTTATCTTGACACAGCTTCAAAAAAGAATGAGAGACACTAACATAGTCCAAGGTCAAAGTACCAACTCAACATGTGAGACACTAACCTCATCAGAATACAAGAGATAACAAATGTGGACAATCAAAAGACTAAAAAGTGCACCCTAAAATCACTTGAATAATTAGATTCCCCAATGATAGGAAGACAGAGAGATATCCAAATGAACATCCTTCAAGTATGACTTCGAGCATTGGATTCCCAAAGAAATGAAGAGAGAAATACAAACGAACATTGTCTCTCTCTTTCTATCTTTCAGGCATCCAAAGCTTCAAGTCATAATTGAAATCATCAGATCGACTGACAAATTCACTATTTTGTCTTCAACAAAATTGTCAGAAGAAGGAATTTGTGAGTGGTTTTCCTATATTTGAAGCCAGGTGATTTGACTAAATTAATTTTATATTCTTGTAATTTGTTTGTTTATATTGGAAATTGTAACCATTAGTATGGACATGACTACTTAATGTGTATGAGTGGGAAACATATAAGTGTTAATCTCTAAGTTATGTTGATGATTAGTGACCAACACTTAGTTGTTTACTTAGGCAGTTTTAGTTGGCTATCATTGTGGCCAAGCTAAAACTATCCAAGGCCGAGCAGTATTCAGGTTGCCAAGTTACATCATGCCGAGCCGAGTAAGATACTTAGTGCCGAGTGAAAGAGATGTTAAGTGCCGAGTAGAACAATTTTTGTATACATGTCTGGATTGATTCAAACTTTGAGGATAAGTGTTCAGGCTAACTTGTATAAGCTTTTTGGGTTGACTTATGTACGCATTTAATATTTTCCTGTGGAGTTAATTATGCATTTAAATGTTTTATCCTATGCATGACCTATTGTAATTATTAATTGTAATACCTTGGAGGCATGAGTATTAGATCTTGATCATTGATCTAGATCTCTCTACCAAACTTGAATAGATATATAATATTGCTTCTTAACCCTATTTTGTGTGTGTGGAGAGACGTTTTGACTACATTTTCAAGTGAAATGCATAGAGGGTTATTTTTTTAAGAAGCATAGGTCAAGCAGAGTGACAGAATAGTGAATAGAAGAGTAAAGACATCAAATTGTGAGATCATAGAAGGTATTGAAAAGAGGAGATCTTTCATTAGCATCTGAGTGCATAATGAAGGATCATTACTTCAAACATTCTAATCATTGTATCAGGTGAAATCTCTTAACAGAGTGGTTCTAGAAGACCTTTCTAAATCTCCTAACAGAGTGCTTACTTTATTGTAAGTTGAAATCCTTTCACAGGGTAGATTGTAATGATATTTAGCTCTTAACCGGGCAGACCTTTAACCAGGTATATTGCATTTTTTAATCAACTTTTGTAGCCCTAACAAGCACACTTTATTGCTGCAGTAGTGAAGAATTTTATGGGCGTCATCCCCACCCCAGTTTTACCTATTTGGGTTTCTGGGTTACCAAGTTCTTGTGTTATGAGTTATTTATTTCATTGTGTGGATGTTATTTGATGTTACATTAGATTCATATATGTATGAATGTGGATTAGTTTGTTTTAAGTGTTTAAATTTTAAGATTTGATTCACCCCCCCTCTCAGTATCTTGTTTTCCCATTATTGTATTTCCAACAATTGGTATCAAAGCTCAGTTCTCTAGAAAGTTATAATTAGCTTGAGAATATAGATCTTGAGATGGAGATCTACAAGATACGTAAAGTCATTGAGAATCAAAATATTGATATTCAGCTAGCACTATAGCAGCTTGAGACAGCAAGACAGGAATTAAAGAAGTCCTTGACAGTAAGGAAATATTTGGCCAAACAAATGAATGAAACTTATTATCAGGAAGAGGACACCACAAATCTATTTCAGAATGGAGATTCTACTGAGAGTGATGCAGCAATAGCAGCTCTACTGGAAAAGAATAATACATTGTGTGAAGAAGTCAGGAACTTAAAAAAGGAACAAGAAGCCCAATCAATAAGAATGTGTGAATTTGTTGAACAGAAAAAGAAAGTCAAAGATGAAAAGGCTATGGCAGAAGAAGACAAAAGAGTGATGACTATCAGACTTGATGAAAGAACACATCATGTACAAAAAATGACAGCCAATCAAGTTGACATGGCAAATCAACTGCTACTTGTGAATCAGGAGATCAGTAGGAAAGACATGGAGATTGTAAATCTTAGATCTGAGAACAATCAGTTGAAAGATGAATTAAGATATGAGAAAGAAATTAACAATAGAGTGAATGATCCCAATGCATCTTTGAGCTACTTTGAACAACTAGTGGAAGCATCAAGAAGACCTAAAGATTCTTCAGGATTACGTCACACTGAACAACATACAACCACTGAAGAAGGATAATCATCTAAGATAGGTGAAAAGAGGAATGCAAAACCAAGAAACAACAAACATGTTTGCCACCACCATGGGAAACCAGGTCATACAACAAACATTTGCTGAAGCAAGAATGGTAAGTCGAATCCTAAAAATAAATTTAATAGTTATTGCTTTAACTGTAATAAGTTTGGACATCAAGCACATGAATGTAAGACAAAGGCAAGCAATGCACCTTCCACACCTAGATTCAATGGTAATTGTTATAACTATCAGAAATATGGTCATAGAGCACAAGATTGTAGATCTAAAGGTAAATAGAAATGGACATCAAAGGCACAAGAGAAATCACCAAGAAAAGGAAATACTTACAATTGGGATTAAAACACATGGCATAGTTGTCATTACTGTGGTGAGTATGGACATGTTCCAGAAAACTGCATAAGGACACATTTCAGAGGAAATTCTAAGAGTTGGATGAATGGAAGCCTAGTTTGTCACAGTTGTCTGAAAATTGGTCATACAAGGAAAGATTGTAAGACTAGGGTACCTACTCCTACTGTTGAGAAAATTAGAGCACAGATGAACCAGACATGGGTTAAGAAATCTGAACCATGTAGCAGTGAAGCTAGTGCAGCTGAGGTCACCCAATCCAATGGATCATGTGATCACACCATCTCCAACTAAGCAAAAGAGGTATGTAAGGAACTACATTTAAAATTCTTATCTTACATCAGTTCCTAACATGAAATGTGCCAAAGTCCATATTTTCATATGTTAAGATGCACCAAGACACATTTTGAAGAAAAAATGCCGAGAAGAGCTGATTGCACTATAGGTGTTGAGCACCAGTCATGGACACTAAGGCCGATTTCTTTAGTGTGTGCCAAGTTTGTTGGCTGAGTAAGTTTTGTGATGGCAGAGTATGGTGAGCTGAGTGGCATGCAAGTTGTGTTAGAAAGCTAAGCATAGCTGGCTTGCACTAACTCAACGGGTAGAACATTTATTGCTTACCTACCTTGACCTTTCGAGTCTATAAAGGATGAACAGTTTATTCCTTATTTTACCTTGTGATTTTATGTATTCACAGAGAAATTGAAGAAGTTGCAGAATTGATCTTAACGACGTTAGCATCAAAGATTTCGTCAGCGTGTCGACGAAAATCCTAAGGTGAACAGTGCAAAGTGCTACTTGCCGAGGTACTCTGTTCTTCATTTTTTGAACCCTAATTTCAGAGATTGTTGCTACAAGCTCTTCCACACCAGTAAAAAGTATGGAGGAAGAACTAGAGAAAGTTCATTTAGTACAAAATGATGTATGTGCACCTCTCAATTTTTGATCCATTCCTAAAAGTGCAATTCTGAGTGATTTGACCAAAGCTTTCTCATCCATTCCACCAAAGGTACTTATGATCCACAATGTTAGATCTTGTTACATGATTAAAATTGGTGAAGTAGGTGATAGTGAATTGAGAAAATCCTACAACAAATTGTGTGTTGATGGAGTTCTGAAGGAAGAATTCAAGCATTTAGCTGACAAAGGGTTAACTCATCCCCTAGATTTCCCACAAGGTTTCAAAGATGAATGGATTAAGGTCATTCTTAGCCGAGTTCATGATATGTGTATGTGGTTGGACAATGGACCAGTCAAGATAACTAAAAACATGATTCATCAAGTGATTGGATATCATGTTGTTAACGGGAAACAAACAATGAGAGATAACATTAAAGAGGAAATTACAGTGAAAACTGGAGCTATATGGAACAATTGAGGTATGACTATCTCTACAATTAAAGACTTAGAACTTGATTTTGGAGTAAGAGTGATTGCACATAACTTCTATTAGTCAAGTCGACTGGATAGTGTTCCTTGCACAACCATTGACCAGGCATGGAAGATTGTTAAGAAGAATCATACATATGATCTTGCCGAGCTACAACAAACACAACTAGCCAAGAACCTAGCATCAATCAGAAAAGATAAGAGCTCATCATGTAAGTTTGGTTCCTTACTAGTCTGCATATTTTTCTACATTCAGAATACATTTCCTACATTGGGAGATATCATTTGGAAAAAGCATAGACCCATTACAATTCAGATAAGTGAATGCATTGAGAAATTAGGAATTAATTTCAATAGCATTATGGAGAACTATTTTGTGGAATTTAAAAATAAAATGGGATTAAGGACTAGGATTCCTAGATCACTAGTGGAGAAGAACTATGAAGAAATTTGTTTTCTAGTTGATACAAATCACACATATATTTAGGATGTGATACCTAGGGTAGCATGGTTGAAATCATTTCCCTATGAAATTAACATTGATGAAGCATCAGCAGCCATCATTGCACTCCTAGCCAAGGCAATTGATACTACAACAAAAATATTTGGTAATTTTGATGAAGCAAAAGAAAAATTTTCTAGAAGTTTGAAGGAGGGAACCATGGAAAGAAAAAGGAAAAAGATTGTAAAAAATCTAAAGAAAATAGTTAGTTTGAGAAGTGATGAGGAACCTGAGGATGCACCTATAGGCCTATCCACTGGACAAGGAGAATATATATCTCCAGAAGAGGAAGTCAGTGCATCTAAGGAGATCACTGAGAAGGCTAAGGGTAAGAAACCAACAGTTGTCAAAGTAACCAAGCCGAGTAAAGCTAAATCTAAGGTTACACCTCCTACAGCTAATCATCCAAGGACTAGAGAATCTACTGTTACTTCTCCAGCAGTACAAACAAAAGTGTATGGAAAGAAGAAGGTTGGAGAAAGAAGTTCTAGAAAGAAAACTAAATTTGCTCCTAAGGTTGAGCTGAGCAAACCAGTAAAGTGACCAAGGAGGAGACTGCACTTGGAGACAGATAGTGATGATGAAAAGACTGAGACTGATGAACCTAGCAACATACCCACTATACAATTCAAGAAATCCTCTAATATTGATGAGGTATGTGACAATTTGAGAAATTTGGCAGGGTTAGCTACTTTTAAATTCATTAAGTATGAGAAACTAAGTATTGAAGACAAGCATAAAGTTTAGGAATCACTTTTAGATATGATGAGTACTTTTAAGTTAACTCCTATAGAGATAGGAAACCATGTGCCGAATGAATTATATGAGTTTCTGTTGAGCAAATGGGAATTTACACTTACTATAGAGAGACAGATTAGGGAAGGTACATTAGCTAAGGTGATACCTGAGTTGACATCAAAACAGAGAGAAAAATTCATTGAAGAATATAAGAATAGGTTTTTTCCTAAGCTCAGAGGTTATACTGTTTTGAAAAATGATATTGAAGGATTAGTACAGCAGAGTACTAGGATTTGGAAGGAAATATTTGGACTGGTAGTTCCAAATGAAAATAAATTTGATGAAGGAACATCTAAGTAGAAGGCTAAAGAAGTTGAGATCACCATTGAGCCATAGATGACTCAAGATCAAATTGCTACTAAACAGGACAAGCAGGGATAACTTTAAGAAACCCCCCTCTAGAAAAAGATATAAAAACTTGGCGAATCTTTCATTTTATTTTTTAAAAAATTAATTCCTATTGGCGAATCTCTCAATTTTTTGGGAAAAGAAATTATTTGTATTGGCGATTATTTTTTAATCAAAAATTTTTTGTAGAAAATATTGGTGAATCTCAAAAAATAAACAAAATTTCATTAATAACCATGGAAAATAATTATATTTAAAGAAAAAAGAGTTCTTATAGAAAATTATTAGGCTAACTATGAAAATATTTGATGGGTTTAAGGGAACTCTATAGTATCTAGTTGCTATCATTTATTTAAAATA
>MU223925.1:1181395-1213305 GCA_018584345.1 Thuja plicata | reverse complement strand
TAAAAATATTTGAAATACATATGTGTGTGTGTGTGTGTGTGTGTGTATATATATATATATATATATATATATATATATATGAATGTATATATATATATATTGATATTCCCCTCATGGCTTCATGCCTGCATTCAAAGAAGAATCTCAATGTATTGAAGACTCAACAAAAAAATGTATTCTTAGGGTTTGTAGAAGAAAATGGTGAAGAGATTAGGGTGGAAAATGGTTGCTAGTGTTTTTTTGCTACTCTTTATTTGGAGCCAAACCCTAATTTCGAATTAGGGTTAGGGCATGTTATTATGAGAGGGAAAATTATTGTCTCTTTCTTTTCTTTTTTTTAAATGTAATTTTTTTTTAGTGGGAAACCTTTTATAATTTGTTTCTAAAAAGGTAATTCTTTTGTGCTTTTGTAAGATTCATTTCTAATTGATTAAAGAGTTGACTTAAGAAAATTATTGTGAGTGTATTAATTTTATATTTTAACATGTGAAATATTATGGAGATATTTAAACTAATAAATTTCCATCTTAAACTAAGTTATTTATTCTTAGAAATTTAGAAGTCGAAGTCTTTTAAATTAATTGATTTATAGATAATTGCTCTTTTTGTATAGTTAATCTCAACAAACAAATTTTAAATGTTATTACCGATATTAGCATCAACTTTTAAAAGAGGGTTAATTGAATTTGAGAAACCACTGTATTACAATATTAGTTATTTAATTTAGTTTAATTAATTGAAAATTTAAAAAAACTCAACAATAATTCGTTTTAACCTCATAACCAGATTTTCAAGCTTTGAAATTTAAATTGTTAATTAAATTTTTTACACAATAATAAATATTAAACTTAAATTAGCCATCAATTAAAAAGTTAAAGAAATAATATTTGACCCAATAATGCTATTTTTATGAGTCCAATATATGTGGCCAGTATATCGGCCATCGTAAAAATAGTGTTTTGTGGAGTCACTTGTAAAGCTGAAATCATTATTAGTATTATTACTTTTTAATTAATAAGTACTAAGCATTGGTAATATTATTTTTATGAGGATTCTAATCATGGTTTAGTTTTAATAATCCTTGAAAACACATTATTAGTCATAATTGAAATGGGGTAAGTCCCTCTATTAATCTTGTCTATCCAAAACTAATTTAATTTTAGGGTTGAGGGATGTTGTCTAAAGGACATGATTCCCCTTGACCCTACAAGTGTTTTATTTTGCAACCTAGTACACTCTGGTATATGCAAGACTAACTTTGCATGCTTAGTACATCCCTTTCTGTGATCCTCTACACAATATTTAATCCCCCCCCAAAAAAAGTTGTTGCATTTTTGGGCGTGAAATTTTGGGCATGACACTTGGTATCAAAGCCACGTTTCAAACACTAGAACCTTAAACCCACTATGTTTCTTAAAATTTTAAAAAATTTATTTTAACATTTTCAAAACAAGATCAACTTAGTAGAAATTTACACAACTTTCAACATATTCATTTCAAATTAAGAATACTACCTTCAACTTATACACCTTCTTATGTGTGTAGGATGCCTCTAGTAACACGGCAAGCTCACGCCCGTGGGTGAAACTGTAGACATGCCCCTTTAGCACGAGTTCAGTTGGAGTAGAATATAGGGGGTAATGATGAGGAGTAGAGGCCTCCTCCCGAACAACCCCCCCAACCCCAACCAAGAAATATTGAATGCCCTTTAGAATCTGGTCGGGATTATTTTAGACAGGATACCACAGGATAATCAGCATGTAGGACTTAGGGGTGCAGTGCATGAGTACAGTAGGAGTCCCCCACCCAAGGTTGTGGAGGACCAAGCTGACCACGAGGGTGAGTCAGTACATATGCCACCTCTAGAGGTAGTTGTCCCAGCATTTGAGAGGGTACCCCGTGACACAGGGGACCACATCAGGGAACTTATTCACCTTAACCCACCACCTTTTTTAGGAGCCACAGGTGGGAGTGAGGCTGAGACTTTCCTTTTGAGCCTCGAGAGATGTTTTGGATTGTTCCCTTATGGGAGAAATACAAGGGCATGCTTTTCTATCCACTTGTTGAGAGGATCAGCAGCTATTTGGTGGAGGACAGAAGAGTTAAAGGGTAATTTGACTATGGATACCCTCACTTGGGACACCTTTCTAGAGAGATTTAGGGATTGTTACCTATCTGAGCACTATAGGTAGCGACGAATTGATGAGTTTTGTGACCTTTAGCAGACAGGGCTCACTATCACATAGTATGAGTGTAAATTCTCAGAGCTTCTACCTTATGTTGACTATATGAGAGATGAGAAGATCAAGGTCAACCACTTTGTTAGAGGGTTGAATGCATCCATATCAGGTTCAGTGCACATGGCAGCACCTGAGAACCTTCGAGAGGCCATAGAAAAGGCCTTGATTGCTGAGGAGATTCAGGGTAGGGGACAGGATACATGAGATCGGTCATAGAACTGAAACACCACACCACAGAATTTAGGGTATCATAAAACACATTGGAAAGGGAATAACAATAACAATCAGAACAATAATAGGCATTCCTCAGGATCTTACAAATCCCCTCTGTCTCAGCAGCAGTCATATCAGGGATAGAAACAGAAGGCCCCTCAAGGGCAACAGGGCTCCAAGCCCAAACAGTGGTAGTCACAGGCTCCTAGTAAGGACCAGAGGTCACAGACATCATCGACACCCTCATCTAGGACTCAGCAGTCCTTTAGGGGTGGTTATAATGGTTCTTGCAGGACAGGGGGCTCACAGTATTCTAGACCCCAGGGTACCCAGTTTCAGACTCGAGGGCCATGTTATTCTTATGGTGCCATGGGGCACCTGGCTAGGGATTTCCCTCAAGGGGGTGGTCAGCACACCACAACATCAGAGCCCATTGTCGATGATATGGGTAGATCCCATAGAGTTTTTACAGCGGTTGACAACCACCAGGCAGAACATCAGGCTACTGTGATTGAGACTACAGGTATGATTGGAGGTAACAAAGTTACTATTCTATTTGATTCAGGTGCTACAAATTCTTTTGTTTCTCCATTGGTTGTGAAGCGTTGTGGGCTAGTGGCAGCTAGACAAGAATTTAGTTGGGAGGTAGAGTTAGCCTCAGGTTCTAGAGTACCTGTCACTTCCTTAGTTAAGGATTGCCAGATATAGATTGGTTCCATGACCACCATTTTAGATCTTTGTATCACTCCTCTTGGATCCTATGGGATAGTACTTGGCATGGATTGGATTTTTGCACACAAGGCCAAGCTAGATTGTCAGCAAAAGAAGGTAGAATGTTTAGATTACAATGGCAATGCTATAGTAATTTCAGGGGTTCAGAGGGCAGTATCCATTCATATGATTTCCGCTATACAGCTTAAGTGGTGCATGCGAAAAGGGTGCCAATTATTCGCCATCACAATCAGTGATAGGGATGAGGAAGCATAAAAGGAAACTTCTCTTGATGATCACCCCATGTTATAGGAATTTGCAGATGTGTTTCCTTCAGAATTACCCGGTATGCCTCCCCATAGAGAAATTAACTTCCATATAGACCTTGTGCTAGGTGCTGCACCAGTGTCTAGGGAACCTTATAGAATGTATCCTAATGAGCTTAATGAGCTCAAGATTCAGCTTAAGGAGCTCCTTGAGAAGGGGCACATACGACCTAGTGTCTCTCCTTAGGGTGCACCAGTTATCTTTGTCAAAAAGAAGGATGGATCACTTAGACTATGTATGGATTACAGGCAGTTAAACAAGTTAACCATTAAGAATCGATACCCACTGCCTAGGATTGATGACTTGTTCGATCAGTTGCAGGGTGCCCGTGTGTTCACCAAGATAGATCTTAAATCAGGGTACCATCAGTTGAGAATTGTGGAAAGTGATATCCACAAGACAGCTTTCCGAACTAGATACGAACATTATGAGTTCACTGTTGTGCCTTTTGGTCTTACGAATGCCCCTGCTGTGTTCATGAGCCACATGAATGGGGTATTCCACACTTTCCTTGACATATTTTTGGTTGTGTTCTTGGATAATATATTGATATATTCTCATAATGAGAAAGAACATGAAGAGCATTTGAGACAGGTATTACAGTGCTTGAGGGATAACCAGTTGTATGGCAGTTTGTCAAAATGTGCCTTCTTCAGAATAGAGGTTCAATATTTAGGCCATGTTATTTTAGGTGATGGGATCTCACTGGACCCATCTAAGATTGATGTCATTATGAATTAGCCAGCACCTACTTTTGTGATCGAGGTCAGAAGTTTCATGGGTCTCGTGGGATATTACAGGCAGTTTGTACAGGGTTTCTCTAGAGTGGCTCATCCTATCACATCCCTTCAGCGAAAGGGAAAGAAGTTTGATTGGACAGAGAAGTGTGAGAGGGCCTTTTAGGAACTCAAGAAAGCACTTACTAGTGCACCTATTTTAGTAGTACCAGAGCCTACAGCGGACTTTGTATTCTGCACAAATGCTTCCTTGGACGGTTTGGGGGCAGTACTTATGTAAGATGGGTGAGCTATAGCATGCAAGTCTAGGAAACTTAAGATTCACGAGGTCAATTACCCTACCCATGACCTTGAGCTTGTGGCAGTAGTGCATGCTTTAGTGTGATGGTGACACTTTCTCTTGGGACATCGATTTGAGCTTCATTCTGACCATCAGAGTTTACATTATATATTCACTCAGCCAAACCTTAATGCTAGGCAGAGGAGGTGGATGGAGTTCCTATGTGAGTATGACTTTGATGTCCATTATATCAAATGGAAAGAGAATGTGGTCGCTGATGCTTTGAGTAGGAGGTGACATGAGTTATCTTCCATGATCACTGGTATAGACTTGAGAGATCGTATACTACACCATTTGCAGGAGGATGCCTTATATTTAGAGGTTTGTCAGTTGATCCGATCTCAGAAACCCCTAGAGGGTAGGTTTTCAGAGTATTCCTTGGAATCTGATGGACTACTACATCATAGAGGATGCATTTATGTACCTTCTTCCAAGGATTTACATAATATCATCATGCTAAAATCTCATAGAGCCCCTTATGTGGCACATCTTGGAGTTAAGAAGATGCATGCTGATTTGAGACAGCTCTATCATTGGCCGGGTATGAGACAGCATATTGCGGAGTTAGTAGCCCAGTGTCTTGAATGCCAGAAGGTTAAGGCCAAGCATGGTCATCCTAGAGGGCTCCTTCAACCTCACGAGGTACCTTTGTGGAAGTGGGATGTTATATCCATGGATTTTATCATTGGTCTCCCTATGTCATCTCATCGCCACGATGCTATCATGGTGACAGTTGACAAGTTGACCAAAGTGGCCCACTTCTCACCCGTTCATACCACATTTATAGCCCCAGCAGTGGCACAGGTCTTCTTGAGAGATATAGTCAGACTGCATGGCATTCCTCAGAAGATCATTTCTGACAGGGATTCTATTTTCACATCATCTTTTTGGAGAGAATTACAGGCAGCTTTGGGCACCAGGCTCAAATTTAGCACAGCTTATCACCCAGAGACAGATGGTCAGACTAAGAGAGTGAATCAGGTTCTCAAGGATATGCTTCGTATGTATGTTATGGATCATCAGGTCAAATGAGAAGAGTATTTTTCATTTAGTAGAGTTTGCCTATAATAATGGGCATCATTTATCTTTGGGTATGCCACCGTATCAGGCACTTTATGGTAGACCTTGCAGGACACCTTTGAGTTGGGATAGGATTGAGGATAGACTTACCATTGGACCACAGCTAGTCCTAGAGATGGAACAGCAGGTAGCCTTAATTAGGCAGCGTCTCCTAGAGGCGTAGGATCGACAGAAGAAGTATGCTGATGCAAAGAGGACAGATCGGGTATACATGGTTGAAGATAGGGTCTTCTTGAGAGTGCGGCCTCACAAGAGTCTAATCTATTTTGGAAAGGGCTCTAAGCTTGCACCATGATTTTTGGGACCATTTGAGATATTAGAGAGTATAGGACCAGTTGCTTACCGTCTAGTCCTACCACCTAGCCTGTCACGCATCCATGATGTGTTTCATGTTTCTATTTTGAGAAAATATATTTATGATGAGTCTCATGTTATAGATTGGGATGCATTATACGTGGAGTTGGATGGGCAGCTAGCGTTGGAGCCTATTCGCATTTTAGCACGTCGGACGCTGGGCCTACGAGGCCGAGAGCTGGACCAAGTTAGGGTTCAGTGGGATTGCTATGATGAGGTTATAGCTTCATGGGAGGATGCAGCGTAGATGAGAGCTCAGTATCCCCATCTTTTTGATGAACTCCAGGAGGAAGTTCAAGCCTAGGGGGGAAGGATGTGAGGCCTCACCCCGAACCCCATCGTAGTTTTCTAGTTTTCTACTTATGATAAATTTAGCATATGATACTTTACTTTTCATGCACTATGGACATTATGGACTTTATGCTTTATGCCATGGATTTGATTATTTTGGATGTATGGACACATCATGCTTTATGATGCACCTTATGGACTATATTATGTTTTCTATTATGGACATTTATTCTGAGACTATTGATTTGGAAACTCATTATGATTATGTTATGGTTATTGATGAGATTTGGATTTATTTGATATAGATGTTGAATTTAAATTTACTGCAATGTGAATTTTACCTTATGATAAATTCTTAAAATGAGAATTATGTAATCTTGTGATCTTTAGTAATAACTTAGTATATTGATGATGTCCTTATATTCTAAATATTTCTTATTTCTTTATGAAGTATATTTATTTCCTCGGACTACTGATATTTGAATTGAGTGTGCAGGTAAGAAAACCATGGTATTTTATCTGGGGAACCAAACAAAGGGGTATGTGAACTCAGTTGAGCCAAGGTTGCGTCTAATGAGAGACAAGACCTCGTTGTTTCATAATTTTATTTGTAAAAGTATTTTGGATGAGTGTGAAAGTGTAATCTTTTAATGTATTTCTTAATTCTTGTGAGTTTTGCCTAAGTGGATATGACATGGCCTAGTGATGTGTAAATATTGTGTGTCATTTGACACTTGTGAATTGTACTTAAAGCCATGACATGTCAACTTGGGAATAGTTGTCCACCTACCTAGATTAGTACATTACTGAATCCCCATATGCATACCTTGGGTTGGGAGATGGGAGTGTAGTCACCTCATTGGAATTTCGAAATTACTCTTAGAGTGGACTTTTAGAAGGGTTGTGAAGTGTCTAGGGGTGTGTTGGGTTCATTTTTAGGTAGCCCACTTGTTATACCAATAGTTAAGGGCCAGTTTAACCCTAGGATAGCCTCTAGTTGACCATGTGACCCTTCCAAAAATTTGATTTTCCAAGTTGGACAAAAATCAATTCTTGTGAGGCTTGACTTGGATAGAACACCATTCTAAATTTGTGTTAAGACATAACTCACCTTTTTGAAACTTTCTTATTTAGTTCCATTTTTGGTAAGGTGTAAGAGTTTAGGGAAGAGGGACCAATTAGAAAACTTTTCTTCTCCCCATGAGCTTTCTAGGGGATTTTTAGTGGGAACTCTCCAAGTTGGAGAGTTTGAACACCCACTCCCTAACTTAGGGACATAGCTAGAGTTGGTGATCTTGGAAGGAGGGATTTGGCTAAAAAGGGAGCTCTTCTACAACTTTCTTCCTTAAGCTTGGATTTTAGGTTGGTGAAATTTTATGCACTCTCTTCCTCTCTTGTAAACTTATGTGCTCTTGTTATATGATTGTTATTTTGTTTTATGGGCTTGTTGAAAGCCATGAATCTTGTTGTTGTAATATTTGATGTGGTTGCAAATTTTTTCCTTTGTTTTTCCTTTATATGTTTTGTTAATCGGAGTATCAAGACTCACGCACCCTTGGGAGGGAAGAGTAGTCTTGGGGGTGGAGTTTTGACAGCCCTTGGTGTAGAGTTTCTCCTCAAGGAGGAGAAGGAAAAAGCATGGAGTATGGGCTCCATGAACCCTCCCTCATTGTGTTTCACTGGGGGTCATAAGGGTTTGACATTGTTTTAGTTGCAAATGTGAAAGTGAGAATGTTTTGGACAGCCATGTGAAGGCTAAAATTTTTATGTTTTGGGATGGCCTTCTCCCTTGGGTACTTGGTCCACTTCACCCCAAGAAGGATCCTTAATTGATCCATTGTGCAAGACTTTGGGAATGGGAGTTAATATATAATCTTTATGTTCCTTGTTGTAGTGATTGTATGAATGTCTCTCACTCGTTGTTTGGTTCCCCAAGCTCAGGGGTGGCCTGTTGACGGGGTTTTGCTGATCGATTCCGCCAACAGTCATAAGTTGTCACCAGGTTCCAGGGATACCAGCCAACTCCACCTGCAAACATTGTCTAGGGAAATTATATTCCCTGGGCCTTCAAGTACCTGGGTGTCGGGTCACGACGGTGCGGGGCTTGGTTGGGAGAAGTGACTATTTTTGAGGGGGATAGCTGGTTTCTTCAACTCAATACCTCTAGAGATTCAATAAAGTAAGGTTTCCCCTAGCATTCTACACTTAGCAAATAAAATGAAAAAGATCTTGCAGGGTTAGAAACACTTTATCTAACTATAGTCATGTCAAAACATTCAGAACATCAATAATACTCTGACATGCTACACTAAATACCGAAGAAATACATAACCATCAGTTAGAACTTCATCAGTAGCAAGGGAAAACAGGTCGTTAATCTATTTTAACATATCAAAGTAGAAGACATAAGGAACATAAAACATGAAATACCATTAACTCAGAAGTAGGAACGTCAACAACATCATTCCAGAAAATTCTTCCTTCTTTATTAATGTCTCTTCCAGCAAGCACTGGTGTGTGATACAATGGTGGCTCCAGGGGAGCATTTAACTATTGAAACAAAATAATGGAGCATTCAACTCTGCAACTTAAAATGAGAAATCACTTTGCTATTGCTATGGACAACAAAATCATCAATTTTGTCGACCCTTGGAAATGGGCCAGTCTGGCTATTTATACAAATCTCTTCTAACCCTAACCTTATTTTACCTCATGTTTCAATAAAATACAATATCTAGTGGCCGGTAGTACCTATGCCACCCTACAAAAGACCTTGAGACAGAATATGTCTACCATGTCAGAAGAATGAGACAAGAATATACAGTGGAAGAATTGGCCTCGAGAAGAGGGTCATAAAGAAGAAAGAAAAAAGTAGGTCCCCCGGGGATTGAGGCTACATGCCTCATAAATGGGAAATGCGGTGCCCTGTCTCCAATGCGCCAGGTGTACCTCTGAGCGGCACCTTAAGAAGACCATCTTGTCAAAAACCAACCGTTAAGTTGATGCCTCCTTGATGTAGCCAACCACCCTTTGACAGCTTTTATTAACCGCTTCTGAAAGTGACCGGTCAGCCTCGGGGAACGGGACACGGATCACTTGAAAGAATACAAAATTTTGGATCTGGGACTCCGGATCTAGGAACTTACGTCCCTAAAAGAATAAAGAATACTCAACACTTAACTTCTCCCTGACCTCCAGAGAAAGCTCAGGGTTGCTTATTGTCATTGAAAGCCTGGAGGAGGCAAGAAATACCATCTTCATCTATATGTTTCAGGCTGGCCCTTCGGTGCTTGGCCACTTCAATTTTTTCCCTCAGGTCTGGAACATTTTCTTTAAATTCATCTACCATTCTCACCGCGTCATGACCACTAAGTATCATGCGGGTTAACTTTTCCATCTAGGCCCCATTTATCCCCTCTGGGGATTGATACCGGGACTTCATTATTTCATCAAAACTCCCCAAAACTAAATTTTCGGGGGAACATGTATCTGTGCTAAGGGGATCAGCCCCGGAAGACTTTATTATGAAAGACTTATATAAATTGGAATAATACTTTACCACATCTACCTTATCTTACAGAGGCCCTACCAGTTTCTTGATCACCTCCAATGTGAGGTCAAGTCTGGAGTGCTGGGTTCTCACAAAATCAAATGATTCATCTTCCAGAATTCTGGATTCAGAAATCATATCTTCTCCCAGGGTAAGGAGTTCTTTGAGCTCCACCTTCTATGCCTGGTAATTCTCAGCATCACCCTCCCATAGTTCAGTAAGAATTTCTGCCTGGTGTACAACTTGTCGGGCCGTATATAAATCTGGGAGGGTGGATACTAGGAAACGCTAGGTGTTTCCTATCTGCAGGGCGACCCACTCGTCCACTGCCTGGGCTTTCTTCTTCATTACTCGTAGGGAGTCTATGTCACTCTGTGGTATATCTTCAGAGGTGGAGGCTTCTAGAGGAGCGAAATTGATGGGTCGAGCCATCTCAGTGAGCTACCCTATAAGGTTTGTGTTATTTTCCTTTTCTATTTTGAGCCTCTGGGCTTCCTTCTCATATCGGGCTTCCACTGCCCTTGCTCCCTCCTTCAGCAAGTCTACCTCACCTTGCTTTCCCCTTTTTCCTAGTGATACCTCTACAACATTATAGTCTCCGGGGTCCACGGTTGCTTCATCGGTGTCTGGGGGAGGTGTTTCCACAATGACAACTGTTTCTCAGCCCAGCCCAGTTCGGAGAGTATGAACTGTCCGGGCTGTCTTGGCCTTCGGCGGGGCCTGGACTTGGGCCATCATTTTGGCCAGGGACAGAGGAATCACAGGAGCGAACCAAGATTTCCTTTTCCTATTCTCTATCATCCACTGAGGTGGGAGGGGTGGCCTTCCTACCAGAATTTGTTCCCTTGATTCTTCCCTAGTGTTTTGCGGCTTCTGCTCCTCAGTGGCATGGACCTCATCTATCCCTCTCTGCATCTACTTCTTCTACAGCAACGTCCTCTTCAATCTCCATCTCCTCAGCCTTGTCCTCTATGTCTATTACTAGGTCTAGACTTTGGTAGGCTTCCTCGGGGATCTCTTCTTCAAGTTGTTGTTCCTGTTGCTCTTCTTCTACTACCGAGGCCTCTTCCTCTATTGGCACCTCTTTTGGCAGTAGGGGAGGTGTTGGGCTGAGATTTAGAGTTTGGGCCGCTGTGATCACCTTCCCAAAGGTTGCTCCCAAGAGTGGCCCTTGGAACATGGTGGTCGGGGTTACGGTTACTCCTGAAGGTCTTGTTCCCCCAGTGGATGCCATTTGTTCACCTTATTTTTTTTGGTCCACTCCCGGACCTTGCATCGCTTGAGCCCCAGAGGCAATCTCCAGATCTGGCTCTTTCTCTTCTATCTGCTGCTCTTGTTCCTATGCAGGCTCTTGTTTAATATCTTCTTGCTCTATAGCCTCTTGTTCTACCCCCGGGACCTCTATCTATATTTGTATATTGCCCCCCTGCAAGTTTCCAAACTTGTCAGTTGCAAATACATCATCAAATTATTCTTGCGGAGGGGGACTGGCTGGGACTCCTACAGGCTCTATTTCATTCTCTGGCTCTAAGGAACTGGAGGAGAGGATTTCTACTTGTTGGGGTCGGGATGTTCCCAGCTCCAGCTCTGCCTTAGGCTTTTTACTGAGCTTCTTCTTTCTCTAGGTAACCAGAGGTGGCCCCGCATCTCTTATTTCTACTGCCTCCATGGGATCTACCCCCATTGTCTTTACCATTAAGGCTACTAATGACGGGGAGGAGGAGGGACGAAGTGGCCCGGCCATGAGCGGTGGAGTGGCTAGCTGCGTTATTAATTGCTCCCTCATCTACTGGGAGGCTGCCACTGATTGCTTTATTTTCTCTGTAATGGGGACTTCTTGCATAGGAGGGGTCGTATCTATTCTTTTTCCTTTATCTACTCCCTGCGAAGAAGTCTCGGCCCCCGGGGTCAACTTTGGTACGGGCTGCGGAGTTAAATTTGGCATCGGCTGGGCTACTCGGCGGGTACTTCTGGGGCACACCTTCTTAAAATAGGTGTGGCTTTGCTCGACCACCTCTCGAGTGAAGTCTTCAATTATGGGCCCTTCCTAGGTATCCCAGTTTATTGGTGGAAGAGCCTTTGTATCGATCCCCTTTGCCTTGTACTGGGGATTGACAGTGGGGGCAGCATCTGAGAAGTCTGGCGGGAACCTCCGGAGCTTCAATTTCTACATCATGCTAGCCATCATTCTAACATAGTGCCAGCTCCGCACCTCCACATCAACTTGGAAATCTTCCCAGAGGTCCTCCATGTGGATATGATGGGGCTCAGAAGCCTGGGGCAGTGTCGTTGCAATCCTGTCATGTGGATCAAAAATTTTCCACGCTAAATAGAATTCCTGCAAGTTGTAACTTTTTAGCTCATTCTTCGCCTCCTTTGCGGCGACTAGACTGCATGTGTAATTCTCACAAGTGATTGAGAATGGGATGTTGGGTATCTTTTTGAGGGCAAAGAGGGCATGTACCTCTATTATTTACCTGCAATACTCCAAGAGCACGATCTTGTCCCCACAGTGTTTGGGCAACAAGTAGGGTTTCCCGGAGAAGCCAGTGACCCTAATGTAGGTGTGTTGTTGGAATTGAATATAATAATGTCCATAAATATGGACCAAATTCATCGCCTCTGAAGACAGGTAGTATCCAACGTCCTGGGTGGGTGTAAGAAAATGATAATAAATGAATGCGTCGTTTACCCGACAAAAATTGGGGAAGCTGGCCTGCCATTGAACTTGTGGGAAATGATCCCACGGTGCCTTTTGTCCTGGGCCAATCCTGAGCACGCCGTCTATAAGTAGGCCATGGGCGTGGGGCCTCTACTATGCTAGGGCCCAGAAAACATAGGAAGAAATGTAAAATTCTTCATCCTGTTTAACTCCTAGAACTGGGAGTCGACGTGGTTGGAGATTATTGTCGCCCAGTCGAAGTATCCTCCCTTGGTGGAGATGCCGAGGAGGAAATAATACATCCATCAAGCAAACTCTTGGGTAGAGGGCTGCCCAAAGACCCGGGCTAATGCTATCATCCCCATCTGGATGCTCTCCTTGAACTCAGAGTGGGGGATTTCTATCTTCATTCTTTTAGGGTCCCTCTTTGGGGCCTTGAGCCAATGGGTATTCATGTATACCCGGGCAGCATCCTCCAGCTATGTGAATTGGGCCAAGGCATCAGTCCTTGTAACCACCGAGGCCTTGTTAGATTGTGGGATTCCCAAGCTTGCCTACAATGTGACTGGGTCTAGGGATACCAGAGGAGTAGGGTATCCCGTTGGTTCTATGGCCGTGAGCATAATGGCCCAAAAAGAAGAGTTGTAGTTGGTGGCCAGTGTCAAAATAAGCTTTGGAGATTGCACGGAGCACGGGAAACAAGCCACCCTGACGATTCTGGAGTTTTTTACGTTGATTGCTAATTGATCTCCAGCCTGTCGTTGGATGTGCATTATTTTCACCAAGGCCTGCATCTCCGGCCATGTTTCGACGCTGGTGTCAGTTATCAGCTTAACCTTGGACTCAATCTTTGAGTGCATGATGACATTATCTTGTACAAATTTCATAGTCAAGGGCATCTTCTCTAGGGCCTTCTCCATTTTAGTCTTTACTGCTGCCCTAGTTTCTGCTGCAGAAGGTAGCTCTGGACTTTCGAGTGGAGAAGATGCGGATGCTTCAGACATGTTTGGAAAATGAACTCTGGGAACCTGCGAGACAAAGTGACCGTCAGAACACTTTGATCAAAATAAAATATTCCGGGGTCTGGAGATCTTACCACCGTGATGCTTTCTTTCCCTAAAAAGTTAGTTTCATTTAAGAATAACTGAAAAACAAACATATCACATAAACTTAATTTATTAGACATCCGGGTCCATGGATTTTACCACACTTGGCAAGGACACGGGATGGATAATGGTAGGAGACCCAGTGCCTGGAGAAGTAACCATTGGCGAGGACGTGTAAAAAGGCAAGTCATCAAGCCCACGTGGGTGCCACGTGCGTAGGTATTAAATGGAAGTTATGGCGATGACGGTGGAGCCAACTGTCCGAACGTGCGAAAAGTGAAGGCCACTTGGCTGGAACTGATTGTGTGCATGGGACATAAATGAGGTTCTGACTGGTTTTATGGAGGAGAGAGAAAACTGCCTATTTGAAACCAGCCGAGGGCCGAGTTTCAAACAGGTGGTTTTCTGCCCTGAAGTGAGTTAATGGGCGGAAAACTAGTAACATAGGCGACTCAACCAGCTTGTCAAGTCTCTCGAAAGGATATATATGAAGGCAAAAGGATATACACATAGAAATGGAGGGATATACACCAAAGACTACACACATATATACACACATATACATAAATATACAACACGAAATGACTTCCGTGGGAAACCAAACAAGGCATAGATATATATACAGCTTATTTACACCTTTTATAGATGGACCACTTCTGCATAGGGGGAGAAAAACCCTCTAGCAGAGCCAACCCACCAACGGGCGGCAGAACTAGAAAACAGCAAACAGACCAAACAGAAAAATGACAAAACAAACAAGACAGAGGAAAACAAACAAAACGGAGGAAAACCAGAGAGGCAGGAACGGAAAGACCAACCTGAGAACACAGAAGGCGAAGGAAAGTAAGGAGTTACCATGGGAGCTCTGCAATAGCTTCAGCTCGTCAAATGGTCACAATTGCCACCACGAAGCACTCGCAATTGTCTGAAAATGACTAGAAATGTTAAGCGTTAATTATCACTAACTCTCTGCAAAATGTTTTGTTAATCGCTTTGAAATCGCTTTGTTAATCGCTCTGAGTTCTTGAAATTTTTAATCATGGTAAATGTGAAAATGACAGATAAGTTCTATTTATACCTGCGGTAAAAAGGTAATCCTCCTCCTTCCAGCAATCTCCAGTTAAGAAAACCTTTGGACTCCGGGCCCGGGGATTCCCCGCAATGATATCCTTAAGAACATTGTGGTGAATAATCCTAGAGTCTGGAGTCTAGTTTCCAACGAAGAATGACCTCCAGGACCGGAGTCTCAGAGATGAAAACCAAACAAATGAAACACCACACCGGGGAAGAAAACCTTGGAGAAAGAAAACAAAAGGGAAAAAAGGCAAGGCAAAGCCGCAGGCAAAAACCAACAAAAAGAAAAAGGGGGACCCAATATTTTTCACACAAAATGTAGGGACGGGGATGCAAGGCATAAAAAATGGTGACTATCTGAGAAAAATGCCTTAGCACATTTAAGAACTATAGAATCTCTGGTTAGCGAAAGTAGAACAAGTCGCCTCCCGAAGTGTCTGACAGGTAGAGAGCAACATATCTGAGAGAATCCAACCATAGGAGAACTATTCCGTAGTCCTTCAGCAGTGGTGTTGTGTGTGCTTTAGAAGGAAATAAAGCTGATGACCTCTGGGAGGAGTAGAGAAGAGGCACTAATTACATCGAACCAGTCATCAATTTACTTATTCCCCCAGAGACTGGAGTTTTGTCCTGCTTTTCCTCTTTTGTTATTTTGTTTGCCTCTGGGTGGGGGAAGGTGGTACTTCTTTGACCATTAATCTTAAGCTTAGCTAATTTTAATGGCGGTACTTCTTTCACCTGTCCACCTATACTTAGATGTTTAAAGAGGGAATAAAGCTTCGGACCCGAAAAGAATTCCTTAAGGTTTCAGACCTATGTCAACCAATTAGTACAACCGATCTACCCTCGGCGTGTCCGATTACTTGTTCCTTATATTACTTGTGTTCACTAATTGCCAGACTCCCGGAGACAACACCCAATGAAGATTGCTCAAAATGTGCCATAACCTGTGAAACAACCCCGGAGACTAGGCCGACTCCACTATGTTAAAGATAGATTCTGAAGTTCACCATGCCGTAGACATTGTACCAGAAACCAAAGTTATGTGAAGCATTCCAATTCCTACAAGATGAAACAAAACGTCGGGACCGAAAGAAAGCCGAAAATGAAAATAGAAACAACAAAAGAGGACTGCCTCGGAGGACAATCGACAAGGCTATTTACAAGATAGGGTAACCCACAATGAGGCACCCGGAAGAAATATTTACAAGCGGAAGGATTTACATATAATACAACTTTGGACAAACTTACCCTACTCGAAGTAGTGTTTGAGAAACTGTCCATTAATGGGCAATGCAATAGGTTACCCAGTTAGGGTGTTGAGGTGGTAAGTATTTGCCCCACAGATTTCTAAAATTAGATATGGTCCAAGCCAGAGCCATTGGAACTTGGTATGCTTTCCTTTCTTCTCCCGGGCCTTGTCCCATAACAGGACCAAATCTGAGATCTAAAAAGCCTTGTATTGGGCTCTTCTATCAAACCATCATTTTACCACTGCTTGATGACACACGAAATGTTCAAGGGCTGCATCTCGCTGTTCTTCCATTTGCACCAGATTTAAAAGCCGAACCTCCATGATATTGTCCTTGTTGCTAAATTCCTACATAAACTGTAAAACTGGGATCTGTAAGTTAACTGGGAATACAGGGTTCTGACCATAAACTAGATGGAATGGGGATGTTCCCAGAGCGGCCTTGACATGAATGCGGTCCGCCCAGAGGGCAAATTTCAACTTTTGATGCCAGTCCTGGGGATTCTGTTCGAGTAGATGTTTGATCACTTCAAGTAGATTTTTGTTTGTTGATTCAGCAACGTCGTTTCCCTAGGGATAATAGTTGCTAGAAAACTTCAAAGTGATCTTCTGATTGTGGGTCCATTCAAGTAACTGCGCCGAAGAAAATGCCGGATAGTTGTCACATACTAAAGCAAAGGGCATTCCAAACCTTATGACGATGTTTTCTTCCAGGAATTTGATAACTACGTCTGCCATGTTGTTTTTACAAGGAATAGCCTCAGACCACCGAGTGCAGTAATCAGTAGCAGTAAGAATGTATTGGTGGTTGGCAGATGAGTTGGGGTTGATTTCCCCGATGAAGTCAAATGCCCACTGGTCTTGCCTCGTAGACTGGTTGTAAAGGCATAGCTAGGTTACACTCATGATGTGCCATGGTTTGGCAAGTATGGAATTTCCTAACATGAGCGTAAACATCCTTGAATAGACAGGGCCAATAGTATCTGGCCTGAAGGATCTGATGGGCAGTGGCATCAGCTGAGCCATGCCCAGTTCCAAACTACCCATGAAATTCATTAATCACTCTCACAGCTTGGTCTTTGTCGATGCACCGGAGGTACACTCCCTCGTAGTTCCTATGGTAGAGCACGGAGTTTTTGATATGAAGTGAGCACTTTTCATCCGTAGGGTGCGGCGTTTGTGGGGAGATAATCCCTCTAGGAATTTATTATTTAGTAGAAAGTATACCAAATCGGTATACCACGGGTCTTGAGTAATGGACTCCACGGTGTAAGTTTGACATTCTATGTGGGGAGTCTCCTCTACCATCGCTCAACTTAGTCCCTGGCCCTGGACTATCTTCATGGGCTGCATTTCTAAGTCATACTCCTAGAGGATGGCCATCCATTTCCCCCGTCTCTCGCCCAATTCACTCTGCATCAACAGAGACTTGACGGCCTGGTCTGAAATGATAGCATGTACCTTGCTCCAGAAGATATAATGCTAGAATTTCTTCACGGTGCAAACTAGAGAAAATGCCTGCTTTTCTAGTGATGAATATTGGACTTCAGTGTTCTTGAAGGGGGAGCTCATGAAAGCTATTGGTCGTTCTTCCCCTTCAACCTTTTGGGTCAACACTGTCGTGGCAGAATGCGGCAAAGCAAAAAAGTAAATGTAAAACGGAAGGGAATAGTCTGAACTAGCTAGGATAGGTGCTTCCGTTATTGTCTGTTTGATCTGGGAAAACACCTGCTTTGCTTTAGGACTCCACTTGATCTTGGCATCCTTCTTCATCATCTCATTGAGCGGTTTAACTATTTTTGTGAATCCCATGATGAACCGCCGTACAAAGTTGATCTTTTTGAAGAAGGATCACATCTCTTTCTTGCTGCCAGGAATTTGTAAATTTAGCAATGCTTCGGCTCTATCAGGGTCTATGGATATACCCCTCTCAGAGATGATATGCCCAAGAAACTTCCCCTCGGTGACCCCAAATATGCATTTCTTGGGTTTGAGGGATATTCCATACCGGCTACATCTCTCACAGATCTAAGCGAGATGGGCGGGATGGTCACGCCTATCCTGGGAAAAGATGGTCAAATCATCCATGTAGATGATTATGCACCGATTCACAAGGCCCTTGAACGCAATGTCCATGGCCTTTTGAAATGTAGCCCCTGCATTGATCAAACCAAAGGGCATTCTCCTGTATGCAAACGCTCCCCACTTGGTGGTAAATGTTGTTTTCTCTCTGTCTTCATACTTGACCATGACCTGGTTATATCCTAAGTATCCATCCAAGAAGGACATCATCTGGGATCCATTCACTATATGCAACACCTCATCCAACAAAGGGAGAGGGTGATTATCTTTCTTGGAGGCCTTGTTTAAGTTTCGGAAATCCACCATTCTTCTTCCTCACAGGGACCAGGTTGGCAACCCACATAGTGTGCCAGATTGGGAAGATTATCTGGGCTGATAGCATCTTTTCTACCTCTTCACGAATTAGAGGTTCTATTAGAGGGTTGACCGGTCTTTTCTTTTTCCCAAAGGGCTTAGCATCAGGTTTCAGGGGAATAGTATGGGTCATGATGGATGTGTCATATGTTTTCAAGTCTTCATAACCCCAGGAAATTACGTTGATGTATTCTTAGAGGACTATGAGAATCTTCTCCTTTTCCTCAGGGGAACAGGAGGTACCAATGTGAATAATCTTTTCTTCACCAGGCTGGCCGATGTTAACCTTTTCAAACTTTCCTCCCTCAAAGGAGGATGACACCTTCTCCCGGGCCCGAGGGTCCGATTCGAAGATTCATTCCAGTGCAACCATCCCCTTTGGGATGGTGTTAGTGGGTAGGTCCATGATCCCATCATCTTCATCACTCTGCCTAGTATTGTCATGGTCTCATTCTTCCACTATCTGGTTCTCAAAGACACCAACATTCACCATGAAGGCCAAGATATGCCAATCGTCCTTAAAAACTTGAAAGTGGGTGACATTATCTGGAATGGACGGGGTAGGGACCATCTCAACTGAAAATCTCCAGAGTTTCGAGCCAGCCATTGGCTCAAGTGTGCTGGCAGAAATGGCAAGGGCATCCGGGACATAGTTCTGTCGCCAGGGAATGAGGTCAATGCCGAAGGCATCGAAATCTTCAATAAGGCTCCAAGCCCAGTTGCGGTATGCAGCTAGCCTTTTATCGTGATGTGTATTGACTCCGGACTTGGTTAACAATCAACTCTGAATCACCCAGAGCCTGGAGGCGGGTGATACCCTTCCTTAACACAAATAAGAGCCTGAGGACCAGAGCCTTGTACTCTATAACATTGTTTGTACAGTTGAACTATAGTCTGTAGGATGCGAGGAAGGATTTCCATTGCGGGTTGATTAGTTCTACCCCAGCCCCGCAACCTTGTTTGGATTGAGACCCATCGAACTTGAGGGTCCATAAGTCATTGTTCATAATCTGGGGCTGGGGAAGGGGGGGTAGCCTTTGGATTATTACTGGGAGGCTTAGGGGTTCCCTCCCGGACTACCGGTGTGAGGGTAGAATATACCTCTGGGGGTATGTGGATTTGGGATTCCTGGGGAGATGGCACCAGAGGAGTGCATCCCGTAAGGGTACTTGGCCCTGGGGAATCAGTCACATGTTTATTCTGAAAGGTATCGAGGTGCCGGTTAGCGATCGAAAGACATGGCCCACACTCAAGCTCTGAATGTTTCTAGTAGTGTACTCGGCACCAAGTGTTGGACAGGAGTGTAGCAAGGGTTGTTGTGGCACCTTGAGAGTCAACCTTAACTCTCATCTTTTTTCTAGGTCTTGGGCTCTTTGCAGCATGGCGAGATCCTCTCCGGGGATGAAATCGAACGTTAAGATTTCAAAGGGTCGGTACACCCCCAGGGAAGTCTCAGAGAAAAAGACCTCATTGACCCTCCCAACCTCGGTAAGGGCCTATTTCATCTGGGGTTCACTTTCAACCCAGATCTTATTTGATTCTCCTTCCCATGGAAGCCATAAATGGGTGAAGTCGGTTGAAAAGTATCCATTCAAGGACTTAGACCAATTCTGACTTAATAACATCCCGTAAGTTTTTGGGATGTCCACCACTTGGATGTCAATTATGCTAGCTATCCTAGGGTCCTGGATAAGCTGTATCCGGATGTTCTTCAATTCCCCCACCATTTTTACAGTAGTCTTATCCAGCTGGATCACTGCGCCATTAGATGGGGTGGGATGGAATCCGAGCTTCTGGCAAATGGACAATGGAACGATGTTATCCAAAGCCTCGGAGTCTACTAGGAAATTGTCTATATTTTTGCCTTGGATATTTAGGCCTAGTAGGAAGGGAGGATCCTCATTTTTCCCCCGGAAGACGGCCGCATTAGCATCTTCAAACAAGATAGTCTTGGGCGGGTGGCTGATGGATTCCGGGTTCCCGAAGAGCTTTAGAAGAGACTTCTTCTGCTCGGGACAGTTTAGCAAGACCTCCATCAAGGTCATGGAGGTGGTGGTCTGCTCTAACGCCTTCATAATGTCGAATCTTCCTCCTGAGAATTGGTGATCTCCCACGGTGAGGTCTTTTGTTTGGCTAGAGCTAGGACCTTTTGAAGGGGTGGGTCGGTTAGTCATGTTGTTCTGGGGAGGAGGAGTGTCTTTGATAGGAGGTGTGGGCGTGTAAGCTGGTCCTTTACCAACCTAACTATGGGTATTATAGGGAGTCCATAGGTTGGTGAAGGCATTGGCCTCGAAGGGCGGGATGGATTCATCAAAGAACCCCTGCAATTCGGATTCCTCTTCATCTTCCCTGGAAGTTCCAAAGAAGATGGTATCACAGGTGAAGGCACTGTGGGTTGGCTCTTGGACAGGAGGTTCTGGAGGGGTGGCATCATGCGACTACTGCCTGTCTAGCTGGGATATCATGATGACCTTCTCCAAGGTGTCACAATTCACCTCGTTGTGTGAACCCGTGTCATGCAATCTACACTAATTAGTCATAGGCTGGAAGTCTACAACGGGTGTGAAATGTGATGGTCCAGCACCATTTTGGTTGGCGTTTTGGTTCGGAGGCGGGCCTCCAGTGTTCACATTATTATTCCGTTGATGTTGATTGGGCCTAGACCCATTGTTGAATTTTCTTCCCCCAGTGTTGTTGTTTCGTTGGCCAGAGAAAATGTTTCCCCTCTGGAAATTTGAATTCTGGGGTGCGTAGGACCCTGCCTTCAGTTGGCCCATGTCCATAGTCAAGGTAGACAACATTCGCCGGAGGGATTCAACCTCAGTGGTCAACTGAGTGTTAGCATCACAATGTGATGGTTGTTGTTGTTGTTGGCTTCCTAGGAAGGCAGCAGTATTAGCCAGAGTTGAGGGCGGCGATCCTCCAGTTGTGGACGACTGGAAGAAGGGCACTCTAGACGGTTGTGTCTGAGATTGTTGTGCCTGCTATGGTTGATTCCAGGAGAAAACTTCCAGACCCAACATCATTTGGGTCTAGGTTGGGTAAACATACCAGGGCTGTTGGTCTATTAGGGGTGGCAAAGGATTTATTTCCATCGAAGGGGCTCCCATCGCCAGATTGGGGTTGTACCCCCCAGCATATGCAGTTCCACCGGGGATCATGTTGAAGGGCGTATTCTACCCAATCCCACCTGGGGATTTGTTGAGACCACGGGACAATTCTAAAGCTAGGTTATAAACCTTTTCCAAAGTGTCCCAGTCACCTGCGGTGGTTGTTCTCCAAAGGAGAGTGGCAACAAAAGGGTCCATCGCATTAAGCTAGGTCTGTATGGTTACCTCTAGGGATGGAATAAAAGGGCCCGTACACCGCTTCAAGGTGCACTGGAACCTATGGTTGAATGCTGCAAGAGGTTCATTGGGTTCTTTCTAATGGAGATGAACTGGCTATGGGACCAGGCTGGGTCCACATGCACGTGAAAGGCAGCCAGGAAGGTGTCCTCCATGTCCTGCCAACTGTTTATAGAGTTGGCAGGAAGGTTAAGCTACCACTTCAACTCGCCTTGCCCTAAAGAAAAGGGGAACATTTGAGTCACAAAATCTTCATGTTGGATCCAGTGTCGATTCATGGCATCCTTATATGCCTGTAAATTCTCTTCTGCAGTTCATGAGCCTAAGTGCTCATATCGTGGGCAGATCTTCTCCGGGTGAGAGGGTAAGTAGTTGATTGCGCCCAAAAAAGTTCCCATTCGGGACCCGGTGTTTCCGAAATATGCAGCCATTGGGGGAACTATATGTTGGGTAGTTTGGGCACTGGTTCCCAGGATTGTCTGAGAAGCTTGGGTATTCTAAGGTATGCTTGACCCCCAGACAATTATGGCTAGTATAATTTTCAAGGTCCATTTTTTTCGAGTAGGAGGCTCGAGTTCGACAAACCTTCCGGGGTTCGGGGCAGACCTAAGGACTCTTTTAAATTTTTCTGGGGAGAAAGACCCAATCCCGTTGAAGGCTTGCCTCTTAAAACTATAACTTGGGGAACCCTCAAGAGGTGTAAAATTAGAATCTTGGGAGGGGGACAAGTTCATGCCCTCCTTCTAGCGCCAGTTTCTATTGACAGGGTTTTGCTGACCGGGTCTGCCAATAGTCATAAGTTGTCACCGGGTTCCGGGGATACCAGCCAACTCCACCTGCAAAGGTTGTTTGGGGAAATTATATTCCCCGGGCCTTCAAGCACTTGGGTGTCGGGTCACGACGGTGCAGGGCTCGGTTGGGAGAAGTGACTATTTTTGAGGGGGATAGCTGGTTTCTTCAACTCAATACCTCTGGAGATTCAATAAAGTAAGGTTTCCCCTAGCATTCTACACTTAGCAAATATAATGAAAAAGATTCTGCAGGGTTAGAAACACTTCATCTAACTATAGTCATGTCAAAACATTCAGAACATCAATAATACTCTGACATACTACACTAAATACCAAAGAAATACATAGCCATCAGTTAGAACTTCATCAATAGCAAGGGAAAAGAGGTCGTTAATCTATTTTAATATATCAGAGTAGAAGACATAAGGAACATAAAACATGAAATACCATTAACTCAGAAGTAGGAACATCAACAATATCATTGCAGAGAATTCTTCCTTTTTTATTAATGTCTCTTCCAGAAAGCACTGGTGCGTGATACAATGGTGGCTCCAGGGGAGCATTTAACTATTGAAACAGAACAATGGAGCATTGAGCTCTACAACTAAAAATGAGAAATCACTTTGCTATTGCTATGGACAATAAAATCATCAATTTTTCCGACCCTTGGAAATGGGTCAGTCTGGCTATTTATACAAATCTCTTCTAACCCTAACCCTATTTTACATCATGTTTCAATAAAATATAATATCTGGGGGCCGGTACTACCTGCGCCACCCTACAAAAGACCTTTAGATGGAATAGGTCTGCCATGTCAAAAGAATGAGACAAGAATATACAGTGGAAGAATTGGCCTCGAGAAGAGAGTCAGAAAGGAGAAAGAAGAAAGTAGGTCCCCCGGGGATCGAGGTTACATGCCTCATAAATGGGAAATGCGGTGCCCTGTCTCTAATGCGCCAGGTGTACCTCTGAGTGAAACCTCGAGAAGACCATCTTGTCAGAAACCAACCATTAAGTCAATGCCTCCTTGATGTAGCTAACCACCCTCTAACAGCTTTTATTAACCGCTTCTGAAAGTGACCGATCGGCGTCGGGGACCGGGACACGGATCACTTGAAAGAATACAAAATTTTGGATTTGGGACTCTGAGATCCGGAAAATTACGTCCCTAAAAGAATAAAGAATACTCAACACTTGAGTTCTCCCTGACCTCCGGAGAAAGCTCAGGGTTTCTTATTGTCATTGAAATCCTGGAGCAGGCGGGAAATGCCATCTTCATCTATATCTTTCAGGCTGGCCCTTCGGTGCTTGGCCACTTAGATTTGTTCCCCCAGGTCTAGAACATTTTCTTTAAATTCATCTGCCATTCTCACCACGTCATGACCACTAAGTATCATGCAGGTTAACTTTTCCATCTGGGCCCCATCTATCCCCTCTAGGGATTGATACCGGGACTTCATTATTTCATCAAAACTCCCCAAAACTGAATCTTTGGGGGTACATGTATCTGTGCTAAGGGGATCAGCCCCGAAAGTATTTATTACGAAAGAGTTATATAAATTGGAAGAATACTTCACCGCATCTACCTTCTCTTGTAGAGGCCCTACCAGTTGCTTGATCACCTCCAATGTGAGGTCAAGTCTGGAGTGCTGGGTTCTCACAAAATCAAATGATTCATCCCCAAGAATTTCTGATTCAGAAATCATATCTTCTCCCAGGGTAAGGAGTTCTTCGAGCTCCACCTTCCACACCTGGTAATTCTCGGCATCACCCTCCCATAGTTCAATAAGAATTTCTGCCTGGTGTACAACCTTCTAGGCCGTATATAAATCTAGGAGGGTGGATACTAGGAAACGCCGGGTGTTTCCTATCTGCAGGGTGACCCACTCATCCACTGTCTAGGCTTTCTTCTTCATTACTCGCAGGGATTCTATGTCACTCTGTAGTATATCTTTAGAGGTGGAGGCTTCTGGAGGAGCGGCATTAATGGGCGAGCCAGCTCAGTGAACAACCCCATGAGGTTTGCGTTCTTTTTCTTTTCTGTTTTGAGCCTCTAGGCTTCCTTCTCATATCGGGCTTCCACTGCCCTTGCTGCCTCCTTCAGAAAGTCTACCTCACCTTGCTTTCCCCTTTTTTCTAGTGATACCTCTGCAACATTATAGTCTCTAGGGTCCACGGTTGCTTCATTGATGTCTGGGGGAGGTGTTGCCACAACGGTAACTATTTCTCCGCCCGGCCCAATTCGGAGAGTATGAACTGTTCGGGCTTTCTTGGCCTTCGGCGGGGCCTGGACTTGGGCCATCATTTCAGCCAGGGAGAGAGAAATCATGGGAGCGGACTGAGATTTCCTTTTCTTGCTCTCTATCAGCCACTGAGGTGGGAGGGGTGGCCTTCCTGCCAGAATTTTTTCCCTTGATTCTTCCCCAGTGTTTTGTGGCTGCTGCTCCTCAGTGGCATGGACCTCATCCATCCCTCTCCCTGCATCTACTTCTTCTGCAGCAACATCCTCTTCAATCTCCATCTCCTTAGCCTTTTCCTCTGTGTCTATTACTGGGTCTGGACTCTGGTAGGCTTCCTCAGGGATCTCTTCTTCAAGTTGTTGTTCCTGTTGCTCTTCTTCTACTGTCGGGGCCTCTTCCTCTATTGGTAGTAGGGGAGGTGTTGGGCCGAGATTTAGATTTTGGGCCCCTGTGATCACCTGCCCAAAGGTTGCTCCTGGGAGTGGCCCTTGGAATGTGGCAGCTGGGGTTACAGTTACTCCCAAAGGTCCGGTTCCCCCAGTGAATGCCATTTGTTCACCTTGTTTTTGTTGGTCCACTCCCGGACCTTGCATCGCTTGAGCCCCGGGGGCAATCTCCAGCTCTGGATCTTTCTCTTTTATCAACTGCTCTTGTTCCTATGCAGACTCTTGTTCAATATCTTCTCACTCTGCAACCTCTTGTTCTGCCCCCAGGACCTCTGTCTCCATTTGTGTATTGCCCCCCTGCAAGTTTCCGAACTCGTTGGTTGTAAATACATCATCAAATTCTTCTTGCGGAGGGGTATTGGATGGGACTCCTACAGGCTCTGTTTCCTTCTCCGGCTCCAGGGAACTGGAGGAGAGGATTTCTACTTGTTGGGGTTGGGATGTTCCCAGCTCTGGCTCTACCTTAGGCTTTTTGCTGAGCTTCTTCTTTCTCTAGGTAACCAGAGGTGGCCTCGCGTCTCTTATTTCTACCGCCTCCATGGGATCTACCACTGTTTCCTTTACCATTAAGGCTTCTAATAATGGGGAGGAGGAGGGATGAAGTGGCCCGGCCATAAGCGGTGGAGTGGCCAGCCGCATTATTAATTGCTCCCTCATCTGCTGGGAGGCTGCCACTAATTGCTTTATTTTCTCTGTAATGGGGACTTCTTGCGTAGGAGGGGTCGTGTCTATTATTTTTCCTTTATCTTCTCCCTGCGAAGAAGTCCCGGCCCATGGGGTCAACTTTGGTACCGGTTGCGGAGTTAATTTTGGCGCCGGCTGGGCTGCTCAGCGGGTACTTCCGAGGCACAACATCTTAAAATAGGCGTGGCTTCACTCGACCACCTCTCGAGTGAAGTCTTCAATTGTGGGCCCTTCCTGGACATCCTAGTTTACTGGTGGAAGAGCCTTTGTATCGATCCCCTTTGCCTTGTACTGGGGATTGGCAGTGGGGGCGGCATCTGAGAAGTCTGGCAGGAACCTCTGAAGCTTCAATTTCTGCATCATGTCGGCCATCATTCTAACATAGTGCCGGCTCCGCACCTCCCCATCATCCATGCAATCTGCCCAGAAGTCCTCCATGTGTATATGATGGGGCTCAGAAGCCCGGGGTAGTGTCGTTGCAATCCTACCATGCGGATCAAAAATTTTCCGCGCTAAATAGAATTCCTGCAAGTTGTAACTTTTCAGCTCATTGTTCGCCTCCTTTACAGTGGCCAGACTGCATGTGTAATTTCCATAGGTGATTGGGAATAGGATATTGGGTATCTTTTTGAGGGCAAAGAGGGCATGTACCTCCATTATTTGCCTGTAATACTCCAAGAGCATGATCTTGTCCCCATAGTGTTTGGGCAACAAGTAGGGTTTCCCGGAGAACCCAGTGACCCTAATGTAGGTGTGCTATTAGAATTGAATATAATAATGTCCATAACTATGGACCAAATTCATTGCCTCTAAAGACAGGCGGTATCCAGCGTCCCGGGTGGGTGTAAGCAGATGATAATAAACGAACGCGTCGTTTACCCAAAAAAAACTAGGGAAGCTGGCCTCCCATTGAACTTGTGGGAAATGATCCCACAGTGCCTTTTATCTCGGGCCAATCCTGAGCATGCCGTCTGTAAGAAGGCCATGGGCACGGGGCCTGCCTCTGCTGTGCTAGGGCCCAAAAAACATAGGAAGACATGTAAAATTTCTTCTTCCTGTTTAACTGCTGGAACTGGGAGTCGATGTGGTTGGAGATTATTGTCGCCCAGTTGAAGTATCCTCCCTTGGTGGAGATGCCGAGGAGGAAATAATACATCCATCAAGAAAAATCTTGGGCGGAGGGCTGCCCAAAGACCTGGGCTAATGCTATCATCCCCATCTGGATGCTCTCCTTAAACTCAGAGCGGGGGATTTCTATCTTCATTCTTTTAGGGTCCCTCTTTGGGGCCTTGAGCCAATGGGTATTCATGTATACGTGGGCAGCATCCTCCAGCTATGTGAATTGGGCCAAGGCATCAGTCCTTGTAACCACCGAGGCCTTGTCAAATTGTGGGATTCCCAGGCTTGCCTGGAATGTAACTGGGTCCAGGGATACCAAAGGAGTAGGGTATCCCGTTGGTTCTGAGGCTGCGAGCATAATGGCTCAAACAAAAGAGTTGTAGTTGGTGGCCAGTGTCAAAATAAGCTCTGGAGATTGCACGGAGAACGGGAAACAAGCCACCCTGAGGATTTCGGAGTTCTCGACATTGATTTCTAATTGATCTCCAGCCTATCGCTGGATGTGCATTATTTTCACCAAGGCCTGCATCTCCAGCCATGTTCCGATGCTGGTGTCGGTTATCAGCTTGACCTTGGACTCAATCTTTGAGCCCATGATGACATTTTCTTGTACAAATTTCATAGTCAGGGGCATCTTCTCTAGGGCCTTCTCCATTTTAGTCTTTACTGCTGTCCTAGTTTCTGCTGCGAAAGGTAGCTCTGGACTTCCGGGTGGAGAAGATGCGAATGCTTCAGACATGTTTGGGAAATGAACTCTGGGAACCTGCGAGACAAAGTGACCATCAGAGAACTTTGATCAAAATAAAATGTTCTGGGGTCCAGAGATCTTACCACAGCGATGCTTGCTTTCTCTGAGAAGTTAGTTTCATTCAAGAATAACCGAAAAAAAATGCATCACATAAACTTACTTTATTAGACATCCAGGTCCGGGGATTTTACCACACTTCGCAAGGACATGGGATGGCTGATGGTAGGAGACCCAGAGCCTGAAGAAGTAACCGTTGGCGAGGACATGTAAAAAGGCAAGTCATCAAGCCCATGTGGGCGCCACGTGTGTAGGTATTAAATAGAAGTTATGGCGATGACGGCGGAGCCAACTGTCCAAATGCATGAAAAGTGAAGGCCACTTGGCTGAAATTGATTGTGCACATGGGACATAAATGAGGTGCTGACTGGTTTTATGGAGGAGAGAGAAAACTACCTGTTTGAAACTGGCCAAGGGCCGAGTTTCAAACAGGTGGTTTTCTGCCCTGAAGCAAGTTCATGGACAAAAAACTAGTAATATAGGCGACTCGACCAGCTTGTCAAGCCACTCGGAAGGATATACACGAAGGCTGAAGGATATACACACAAAAATGGAGGGATATACACCAAAGACTATACACAGATATACACACATATACATAAATATACAACACGGAATGAAATCCGCGGGAAACCAGACAAGGCAAAGACATATATATAGCTTATTTACACCTTTTATAGACAGACCACTTTTGCACAGGGGGCGGACAACCCTCTGGCAGAGCCAACCCACCAACGGGTGGCAGAACCAGAAAATAGCAAACAGACCAAACAGAAAAATGACAAAACAAACAAGACAGAGGAAAACAAACAAAACGGAGGAAAACTAGAGAGGTGGGAACAGAAAGACCAACCTGAGAATGCAAAAGGTGAAGGAAAGGAAGGAGTTACCATGGGAGCTCTGCAACAGCTTCAGCTTGTCAAATGGTCACAATCACCACCACGAAGTACTTGCAATTGTCTGAAAATGACTGGAAATGTTAAGCGTTAATTATCACTAACTCTCTGCAAAATGTTCTGTTAATCACTTTGAAATCGCTCTGTTAATCGCTCTGAGTGCTTGAAAGTTTTAATCGTGGTAAATGTGAAAATGAGAGATAAGTTCTATTTATACCCGCGGTAAAAAGGTAATACTCCTCCTTCCGAAAATCTCCTGTTAAGCAAACGTCCGGACTCCGGGCCTGGGGATTCCCCGCAATGATATCCTTAAGAACATTGTAGCGAAGAATCCCGGAGTCCAAAGTTCGGTTTCCAATGAAGAACGACCTTCGAGACCGGAGTCCCAGAGATGAAAACCAAACTAACGAAACACCACACTAGGGAAGAAAACCTCAGAGAAAGAAAATAAAAGGGAAAAAAGGCAAGGCAAAGCCGCAGGCAAAAACCAACAAAAAGAGAAAGGGGGACCCAACATTTTGCACACAAAATGTAGGGATGGGGATGCAGGGAATAACATGGCCTCATAAGAGGCCTAGGCTGGGTGGAGAGCAGCCCCTGGTTTCTTGTTTCCCTTGTTTTGATCTTGTTTGTAGATTTGTGGAGATTGGAGAAACCTTAGAGTTTTGTGTGAGCATGGAAGAAAAAAATATAATAGTTTATGTACACCACATTTAGTTATTCTTGTTTTGATAAGGCCATGAGGCACATGTAATAATGTATCTAGAGAAAATAAGCTATTGTAAAGGGCCAAGTGGCTAAAAACTTGAGGGATTCTTGTGATAATTGAAAACAAACTCTTGCTGAAAACTTTTAGATTTCTTTTGTTTATATGCTCTGATTTAAATAAAGTTACCCTCTTATGTCTTGTACTATGAAAAGAATGAGTCTTCCCATTACTTTCATAATGCAAAGCATTTAAATACATATATGCTTGGAAGCTCTTGTTATTTAAAATTTTGTCTTATGGCACATGCATATGTTTTTGATGCATTTGGTATAATAAGATTTAAACGGAAATTTGAAACTAAGAATATGAGGTAAGAAGGAAATCTGTATTTGTTTTTATAAGCTTACTACAAAAAGGGTTAGTGTGTTGCAATAAGCATTAGATGTTCATTTAGTCTTTTTCCTCTATATCTATTTGCAACAAATATATATATATATATATATATATATATATATATATATATATATATATAACCAGTCTTTTAGAGAATATATTTATACATACATTTTTTTTAAGTTATTGCTGCTGCAATACCCTATTATTTTCTTTCAAAAATAATATAATAATAATATAAAACATACACACATGTTTATATATTTATGAACTTTTATATATTTATATAAAGTTTTCAAAAAAAAAACTGTTTACTAAGTGTGATATATATATATATATATTTAAAAAGTATTTTAAAAAAAAATATAATAAAACAAATTTTTAAAATATATATATATATAAATAAAATAAAATAAAATAAAAGGAGGGCCGCGGCAGAGCCGCAACCCTCATCTTCCCCCCGCGCTTCCTTTAAGGAAGGCGGTGGGGAGGGGAGGGGTTTAACCCCCCCGGCCTGCGCTGTACTCCCCACAGCCGCGGCTTAAAACCGCAGACTGTGGAGGAGGTGGTGGCTGCGGCTGCCCACTCGCCGCACCACCACAGTGCGCCGCCACTATCTTAAAACCCCCCGCCACTGCATAAAAAAAATTATCGCGGCCGAGCAAGTTAAAGAAAAATGTCACCACCACCATATGTCGTCGCCTCTTTCTCCGCGAGCGACCAGTTAAAAAGATTTGAAATACATATATATATATATATATGTTGATATTCCCCTCATGGCTTCATGCCTGTATTCAAAGAAGAATCTCAATGTATTGAAGACTCAACAAAAAAATGTATTCTTAGGGTTTGTAGAAGAAAATGGTGAAGAGATTAGAGTGGAAAATGGTTGCTAGTGTTTTTTTGCTACTCCTTATTTGGAGCCAACCCTAATTTTGAATTAGGGTTAGGGCATGTTATTATGAGAGGGAAAATTATTGTCTCTTTCTTTCTTTTTTTTTTAAAAGTAATTTTTTTTTTAGTGGGAAACCTTTTATAATTTGTTTCTAAAAAGGTAATTCTTTTGTGTTTTTGTAAGATTCATTTCTAATTGATTAAAGAGTTGACTTAAGAAAATTATTGTGGGTGTATTAATTTTATATTTTAACATGTGAAATATTATGGAGATATTTAAACTAATAAATTTCCATCTTAAACTAAGTTATTTATTCTTAGAAATTTAGAAGTTGAAGTCTTTTAAATTAATTGATTTATAGATAATTGCTCTTTTTGTATAGTTAATCTCAATAAACAGATTTTAAATGTTATTACCGATATTAGCATCGACTTTTAAAAGAGGGTTAATTGAATTTGAGAAACCACTGTATTACAATATTAGTTATTTAATTTAGTTTAATTAATTGAAAATTTAAAAAAACTCAACGATAACTCGTTTTAACCTCATAACCAGATTTTCAAGCTTTGAAATTTAAATTGTTAATTAAATTTTCTACACAATAATAAATATTAAACTTAAATTAGCCATCAATTAAAAAGTCAAAGAAATAATATTTGACCCAATAATGTTATTTTTATGAGTCCAATATATGTGGCCAATATATTGGCCATCGTAAAAATAGTGTTTTGTGGAGTCACTTGTAAAGCTGAAATCATTATTAGTATTATTACTTTTTAATTAATAAGTACGAAGCATTAGCAATATTATTTTTATGAGGATTCTAATCATGGTTTAGTTTTAATAAATTCTTGAAAACACATTATTAGTCATAATTGAAATGGGGTAAGTCCCTCTATTAATCTTGTCTATCCAAAACTAATTTAATTTTAGGGTTGAGGGATGTTGTCTAAAGGACGTGATTCCCCTTGACCCTACAAGTGTTTTATTTTGCAACCTAGTACACTCTGGTATATGAAAGACTAACTTTGCATGCTTAGTACATCCCTTTCTGTGATAGACACAGTATAGAACAGGTACATTTATATATATTTTGAAGGCATGTATTCTATGTAACTTTTTGTATGTATAATTCCAAGTATATTCCTAGGGGGAGTACTTCGTATACTTAGGCAACATTTTGATGGAATGAAATGAAGAAATGATAAGTGT
>MU223925.1:1141299-1164733 GCA_018584345.1 Thuja plicata | reverse complement strand
GGAAAAGTTGAAATTGCTTGTTCATGATGTCAATGGGATTAGCCTCAGCTTCTTCTTGTTTGAGTTTGGTGACATCATAATCGTGTGGAAGTTTGAGACCCATTTGTGCTAGGTCTAAAAAGTACTTTTCCTTGTCTTTTTCCAACACTTTTTCCATAAGTTTCATGAAGAAAGGACTTTGCATAGCTTAATTAACCTTTTCATCAGTTAACTCCTCATCATTAGTGTCAATGTTTCCCCCATTTTTGTTATTGTTCAACCCTTGATTGTTAGGGTCAATGTTTGCTCCTCCATTCATATTGTTGTTGGATCCTTTGTTGTTAGGATCGGCACTTCCCCCTCCATTTTTGTTCATATCCTTGTTTACATGGTTGATTTGATCAGGATCTATATGGCCAAATGGAAAAGACATTCTTGGTTCTATTTCCTTGATGGGTTCTTGTAAGGGTCTTGAAGAACTAAAAGGATCACCCAGAAAAGGACACTCGTGCCTTAGATAAGATCCGTCTAGTTGTAGGGTAGCCTTAATGTAATGAGATCGAGTAAAAACTAGCATTAACATAAATCAAATGAAGATCGTAGGCTTTTATCTCACTTCAGTGATCAATCCATGGATGATTTTGTAAAATGTCCAATAATGGCATATTCTGATCTAGTTGAGTATACACAGGGGTAGAACATTCAAAAGGGTATCCAAAAATGGAATTTTCTTGTTTTCAACCCCTCGGTATATATCCACTATTTGCCCTTCTTTTTTCTGGGCAGCTCTTGCCTATGTGTAGGCGGCTCTTAATTGTTAATACGCGGGCACTAGAATTCTTGTACGAGGCACTCTACAATTAGTAGGCGGCATTTTCCTATTGATAGGTGGTTTTAGACTATTGACACATGGCACTTTCCAGTGGGTTACGTGGCTATTGAATGTTTACAGGTGGCATTTTAAGATTTGTAAGTGGCCCAGTTTTGTTTGTACGCAACTCTGAAGTGTTGGTACGCATCGCTTTACTGATCAAAGTTGAATTTATCAATTTTTTTGTTATTTTTTGGATTTAAAATTTTAAAGGCTTTGATCAGATTTGTCAAAATAGAATCTTGCATGAAAACAAAGTACAAGCTCAACACACACATCAAAATTATACCATATCCCTAAGACAACACTAAAAGTGTATGTTCTCGAATGTTTTTATAGGTATGCACAAGAATTTCTTCCAAATAATCTACCTTAGAGTCAAACAAATTTGGCTTTTAACAATGGCTCTACAAAGGTAGGTTTTCTATTTTATCAAGGTTTCAAATTACTTCCGCTCTAAATCTTTCCAAGATCCTTTACCCACTTGCGGGCTTCCCACATGCATGAAAGTACAATTTTGCACAATCCCAAAGGACTACTAGAGGAATTAAGGATGGCTTGCACAAGGTTTAGTCACTTTCTGATTAAGGTGAAGTGCATTTATTTATAGTGGGTCAGACGACATCCTGGCAAAAGTGAATATCTCCCACTTTGGGTCGTTCCCTCTCACCGTCCTCATAAGACAAATCTCGGGAGGCAGGCCCTTTAAAGCTCTATTTTAGCTAACATGTATATGGAAAGAAAGAATTGAACTTAGTCCAACAAGTTTGCGAATTTGATTCACTCAAAGATTGAAGAGTATATCCCTATTGTCTTCCTTTGTTCCAAACACCTCAAGCAAAAATTGTTCATTTTTCAACCTCTTGACAATGAGGTTCTTAAAATTGAGATGTGTGTTTCAATTCCTTATCCTTTTCTTTGCACTAAAATGACTTTGCACATTTCACTTTCTGATTCACTTCAAAAAGTGAAGAGCATATGCCTAATGCTTGTTCAATTTAGACAAATAGAAGGATTTTCCTAATTACTATATTTAAACGAAATGCCACAATTTAATCAATGCAAGATTGTTAAGATAAATACCTCATTTTCGAAGCTAGCAAAGGCTAGGCACATTTTTTATCAATTTGGCTTATTTCAACTTACCTAGTGGCGATCGTTCCCACTTTGGCTCCTCCAACAAGTTAGTCAACACAAATAGAGACAAAGTGAAGAAAAACTTGCAAAATAAAATGACAATTTCCCTCCTAAAACCTCTCTTAATCGAATTTTGTCAAATCAAAGCTTGAAGAACTAGGCATGAAAATCAATCACAGAGTGGGAAATTTACGTTTATAAGCAAAAAACAATATAATGTAATGATCATAAAGGTGTTCTTCTTCAAATAAACTCTCTAATAGATTAGATGCATGTATTTGCTTATCATTTTTAGCCTTATTTCTCACCTCTTTGCTAGGCCTTGTGACTCGTTTCTCTGGCTTTTGTACTTTCGGGTGATTTTTCATCTATAGCAAAGAAAAACACAGAGAATCAAAACAGTGAGTATACCATTAAAAACTTGATTTAAAGTAGAAAGACCTATGTGGGATTTAACAGTTAATAAGTGGCATTTAACTATTACTATGCATAAATAAAAACTTTCAAAGCGGCTTTTAAATCTTAAAAGGGGGCTCGGGAAAATCCACAGGCGGCCAAATAAAAATGATAGGCGGCACAAAAGTATAAAATGCGGTCAAATGTTATTGGAACGCAGCTCTTGGAAGTTCATAGGTGGCACACTTCATCTCACAGGTGGCACACTTTATCTCTTAGGTGGCACACTTTATCTCACAGGCAGCTGAAGAAAGAAAGACGGAGATGAAAGAAACTCCGTACAAGGCATTTTACTATTCACAGGCGGCTTTGAATACTTTATAGGCTGCTCTTCTCCTGTTTCCTACAAAATAACACAAATAATAATGCAAAACACACAAAATATCAAGATAAAAATGTTAGAAATGAGGCCTAAAGCCCCACAGTGCGTGCCATTTGTGTGTGTGAGATTACACCTTCATGAAATCAGGATGAGTAACAACAACTCTATGGAAAGAAAATTCTATTTAATCTAAGAATTGAAGTTAAACCCATGACATCTCATGGTTCTCTATCTAAGCTTTGTTAAGAGAGCTCTTAGTCTTAATCTCTCTCAAGGACAATCCTAAAATGAGAAGAAAATGATAAACAATGCTCTAATCTAGCCCAAATGCTCCAAGATATGCTATAAAACCAACAAATGCTTCTAAACATGATATTCTAAATGCTATGCAAATGCTGAAATATTATCAAAAGTTGTCAAATGCTCTCCAAATGCCTATAATAAGGATTCTTTTCTCTTGAAATTCTTGGATCCCAAACACAAAGAAAATGTCTTGTATTTATAGCAATTTCCCAAGGGTATGGGGTAGAGTGAGTTGATCATGATCAAGCTTTGGTTGAGTAAAAATCTTTAAGGTGGTTTCAAATGGAGGGAAAATTGGTTGGTTGTCCTCAAAGAAATTAGGAATTATATAATTCAATCATTTAATTAATTTAGCCATGTAAGGGTGAATGGGTTGGATTTGATTCTTTTGATTTAAACTATACAATTAATTGATTAAAATCAATTGCATAATTTTGATTAATCCCTTTTAGGCTTGAATTTAATTATTTGATTTCATGATGATTTAATCTTTTGATTTAATTTGATTTTTTTCCACTTTGCTTGATAAATATCCATTTGATTTGATCCATTTTAATGCATTTTGATGAGATTTGAGGCAATTGGCTGAGATTTACAATTTTGGATGCTTAAGATACACCTGGTCAAATTTAGGTGTCTACAAGTAGATTAGAATTCATTTTCCATCCCACATGCACATACCCCACATTATCACTCTTTATACTTATATTCATCACTAGGTTGGTTTTGTTCTACCAGAGAACAATTCTAGATTCTTGTAGGCATTCATTCAATACCTCATCCCCAAAAAGAGCCACCATTGGATCCCTCAAAATTAAAATAAAATAGTGACTTTCAAAATCTTTAGTAGTCACCTTTCACAGGTCATCACCAAGATTTTTTATCTAATCAGGATAGGGAAACACCCTCACAAGGGTTGAAGCTACCAAAGTTTTGTAAGATACCTCTGAAAGAATCCCCATAAATTATCCTTATGTCATCCATGAACTATGATTCAAATAAACAAATATTCTATTTTATTCCTTTTTCTAAATAGTTTCTTATTGGAAAAGCCTTTCATAAGTTTCCCTGGTCCTATTTTTCTAGTTATCAAAGTTTCATACACATCGGGGAAGGAACAACCTATTTTCCCGATAAAAAAGCCTTAGAATGAATAGTCATATGGTTCATTGTAATTATTGGAGGAAGATAAAATATATTATCCCAATGCAAGGATCATAATAGATGAAATATGTGTAGCACAGTAGGAATCACATATCAGCATAAGACTTGAAAGGTTTCCATAATGAAAGATTTATTGGGGTGACAAATGCTATTAGAAGCTTGAAAAGTGAAATCTCTTATCGCATATTTTACTCTAATGAGGATTTAACGATCGCATTAGTGAAGCATCTTTTTTGTTCCACTGATGAAGAATCAAGTGAGGAAGGGATAGACTATTCTAATTTCCAACATATCGACAAAGGTTCTGCCAATAAGATACACACATGCAAGATGACAAAAGGAAAAGAGTTCAGTGGATATTTTCCTGATAAATAATAATTAGAAAAACTATTACTATCAGAGCATAAGAAAATGTCAAACCTGATGGCACATCCTACCTCAATGAACATAATAAAACTACATTGATGTAAAATTTTAAAGGCTATACATATGAGACAAGAGAAAAATATTTCATGCTAAGAAGTACGTCGAAAAATATTATCCCAATGGTCACCCATCTTTAATTTTTTTTTTAATGCTGAATTTTATTGATGTAATAAATCATTTTTTGTGCTGATGGAATTCTTCTTGAGTAAAAGAAAAACATATCAGAGAAATCTTCACCAATAATTCTAATTGGTGAAGATATGCTTATTAGGGTGAACTAAAAAGAGACTTCTGATGGAGGAAGTTACTCCAATAACAACAATCGACATACCTAATTGGAAAAGCATATACTGATGTAGGAGTATAGAAATGGGATGATTTTTCAACACAAGTCTTGATGAATCTATTCTTTAGAGTAGCTTACAATATTGAAAGCAATTTTTTGAAGCTTTTCGAAGGATCATGTTACCTCGATGAATGTAGAAAAATAAAGAATGACATTGTTACTCCAATATATTCTAAATAGAAAGAATGAATAATTGAGGAATCTTATTGTAGGAGTCAAATGTCCACTACCCCAATAAGTTAGTCAACAGATAAAGAAACTACCAGAGGGACTCAATCTAAATAGGGGGTATGTTGTGTCGATAAGAAAAATGATCTAAAAGATACTAATAATAAAAAATATATCCTAAAAGATATTTCAATCAGTTTGATTAGCCTATTAAATATGGCACCAACAAAGGAGATTATATTGATGTATCCCAAATGACTTTCCAATGATATTTGATGTATGTTAGGAATAATAGTCTATCAACAAAACTGAGAGGGGGAGGGTGAATCACTTGTGTGCCCAAATATTTAAACTTATAAACCAATTACTCAATGCAAATCTCAATAATTCAAGAACAACACCATAACACAAGTATTATTTTTTAGGAAAACCATGTTAAGAGAAAAACCCCTATGGGAATTAATACCCACAAATAATGTGCTAAAAATATTGTATCCCAATTGGGATATCTAGCTATGTTAGGAGTTGATTATTACATCTAGTACAAAGTCCCTATTAAAGGACATCCCCTTTTAGGATTCCTTTGAGCCTTGTTAGGAGTTGAATTAAATGAAGAGCTCAATGCCAAGGCACGCTGCCCAAATGTGAAGGTTAATACCACCTTATGGATCCACTATCCAAAGAGAAGTATGAAAGAATAATTATAATAGTGAACTGACTAATAGTAAATGGATTTTCCTATATAGTTCTAATAAAGTGCATTACAAAAATAATCGGTGCTCTAAATCTACCAAAACTTGCATCCACATGGTCATAGAATCTGATCACTGACTTTTCACATCAAGTCACTAATTTCCTTTATACAAATTACAACAAGCAATTAGCTAAGCCTGTTAAAACTTCCCCAATCCACAAAAAATTACATAAACCCTTGCTAAGATATACATGGTACCTTAAACAAGTAAATAAATAATACAAATAATTAGTTATATACAAAGATCCATAATTCACATTTGCTATTTATATCTTTGTGGTCGGTCCTCAATAGGCCTTCGCAAGTCCACACACAAAAACTAACATCATCAAGAATCTAGTGACCCAATAATGACAAAGAATTTTTTCCCATGTATCTTCTATCATGCCTTAAGCTCACACACCATAACTCATGCTCGCATCCTAGTTATCCCAAAAACTCAGAGACCATCTCTATCATAATTCCATGTCACTACTCTATAACCAGTCTTCACCAAAATAGTTGTAACTCATGCAAACAACAATATGAAATCCAAAGACCTTAGATATAATGTGTAAATAATTCCCTCTACACAAACCCATGCTTGTATATAATGAAACATCATACACTGTCTATACACAAGTGTCAATCTTGTCTATATCTAGGATAACCAGTCTTTCTAAAACTTCTAATGCATCCAACTGAAACATATGTTGACACAAGGAGGGTTAGTAGGAGGGACTAGAGGCACTCCTAGATACCAAACCAGCTTGCAGACCTAATGTAGAAGCCAAACAATAGAATGAGAGAAGAAAACACAGATATCCTTTATATTAACTTGATCAAAATCATTACATGTCGGGCTGTAAGGCCTTCCCATTTTTGGCCATATATTCAATGGATTACAATAAGATCTTCATACAACAGAGATCGCAAACCTTCGATCTCAATATCTAAACATTCACTTTCTTTCTCTAATAATCACACCTCAATTAAGAACATACACAAGAATATATATACAACAATCCACCAGACAAGTTGACACTCAAATCCATAAGTGAGACCCAAATTTAGGTCCACACATATCCCAATAAGAGACCCCAAATAAATTAATCCATCAAAATTAACTGAAGAAGTCGGCCAAAGATCCAACTCCCAAAATAATAGTCTTGGGTAGATGGTTATCAAAAATTAGCAACCCATCGGTAAAGCATCATTGAAATCCATTGGTAAACATGCTTGAACAACAGAGACAAGAATTCTCGAGTAGAAGAACCTAAGCGATAGAGAACAAATTAAAGAACTAAAAGAAAAACATCTTTTTGGTTGTGTAAGATTTCCAATGACCCAAGATGCTCCTGCATCAGACACCTGGGGTTACCAGAAATGATTCTCCGAATCATTTAGCAGGTCCAATCTGAAATGAATCCAACTTGGATTGATAAATCCATGATGATTCCTCAGTTGGTATATTCTTCCACTTCACTAGATATTCCATGTATTCTTTTCCTCTTGTGCTTCTGCCAATTTTCTATTTCAGAATCTTTTCAACTTCTTCTATCTGTTTCTTAGGATAATCACTTGATACAGTCACTTCTTCATTTTCTCATGATATTCATACAAGTATAAAATATTTAATATAGATGATATATCCATGTCATCAGGTAATTCAACCTCATAAGCATTTCCACTGTCAAATCTTCTCAGTATTTTGCAAGGACCAAATTTCTTCATCTTCATGAAGTTTAACATATGTTCCAATAGGAAATCTTCCTTTCTTTAGATGAACCATCACTGTGTCACCAAATTCAAATGTTTTATGTCTTCTAGATCCATCTGCACTATCTTTTTATTTCTAATTACTTTTCTCCAGCTTCTATTATACATCTTCATGCAATGTCTTCATAAATTTTGCAAATTCCTCTACTTTAGCACTTATTTTCTCTTTTCCAACAATATCTCTCAAATCTGATATACCTCTCGATTGTGTGCCATGAACAATCTCAAATGGTGTCTTTCCAATACTTCTATTCACTGAACTATTGTATGCAAACTCTTCTTGTGCCAACATCAAATCCCAATTGCCTAGTGTGTCTCCAACTAAGCATCTTAACAAATCACCCAAACTTCAGTTTACAACCTCTGTTTGTCCATCAGTCTGTGGATGGAATGTAGAACTAAACTTCAACTCAGTATCCAACTTCTTCCAAAGTGTTCTCCAAAAATATATAACAAACTTACTATCTCGGTCAAAGATGATACTCTTTGGTAATCCATGCAATCTGACAATTTCCTTAAAGAAAAGATCTGCTATATGTACTGCATCTGATGTTTTCTTAAATGGTATAAAATGTGTCATTTTAGAAAATCTATCCACAACAACAAATATGGAATCATTACCTCTTGATGTCCTAGGTAAGCCAAGAACAAAATCCATGTTAATATCACTCCAAGGTTTATCAGGGACAGTAATAGGTGTATACAAACCAGTGTTCTGACTCACTCCTTTTGCAACTTGACAGAATCCACAACTTCTTACAAACTTCTGAACATCCTTATATAACTGCGGCCAAAAATACCTCTCCTTCTTCAAACTCAATGTTTTATCAATACCAAAGTGTCCAGCCAATCCACTACTATGTTTCTCCTTAATCAAATTAGTTATCATTGATCCTCTTGGTATACACAACTGAATACCTTTGAACAATATGTCTTCCTGAATGAAATAGTCTTCATACTTACTTGATTGATTTGAATTAGGTGCTCTACACACTCTCCACTACTCTTAAATAGAAGGATCACTTTCATATAAATTATTCATGTCATCAAAACCAAGAACTTCAATTCTCATTTCAGTCAAAAATGACCTTCTTCTACTCAATGCATCAGCAACTCTGTTAGAAACTCCACTCTTATGCTTAATCACAAATGTAAAACTCTGCAAATACTCTACCCATTTCATATGTCTCTAATTCAACTTATTCTAACTACCCAAATACTTTAAAGCCTTATGATCAGTATACAACACAACTTCTTTTGGAATCAAGTAATGTCTCCATTTCTTCATAGCTTACACAATGGCATACAACTCTTGATCATAGACAAAATATTTCCTTTTTGCATCATTCAACTTTTCACTAAAGAAAGCAACAGGTTTACCTTCTTGAGTTAATACAGCTCCAATTGCACTTCCACTTGCATCACATTCAACTTGAAATACCTTAATGAAATCAGGTAATGCTAGCTTAGGTAATTCAGCAACCTCTAACTTCAAAGCTTCAAAACTCTTATTAGCTCCATGTGTCCATTTGAATTCTCTTTTATCTCCTCATTGTTTCAATCATAGCATTACAAATAGAACTGAAATTTCTGATGAACTTCTTGTAAAAACTTTCCAATCCATGAAATGATCTTACCTCAGTGATATTTTTAGGTGTAGGCCAGTTCAATATAGCTTCAACCTTTTCTAGATCCATCTTCAAACCATCAGCTGAAATCACAAAACCCAAATATACAAGCTCTTCTTTCATGAAGGAACATTTCTTCATATTTATCAAAAACTTTTCCTCTTTCAATCCTTGCAATACTTTTCTTATATGCATCAAATTCTCTTCTTTAGTTTTACTAAATATCGGAATGTCATCCAAATATACAATCACACACTTGTTCAAGAATTTCTTCAAAACTTCATTCGTTAACCTCATAAAAGTACTGAGTGCATTAGTTAAACAAAAAGGCATAACCAACTACTCATACAAACCTTCCTTTGTCTTGAAACTAGTCTTCTGTTCATCACCTTCTCTGATTATGATCTGATTATATCCACTTTTCAAATCAATTTTTGTAAAATATCTTGCTCCACTCAAACAATCCATTATGTCATCCATTCTCGGTATAGGAAACCTATACCTCACTGTTATCTTATTGATTGCTCTAGAATCAGTGCACATTCTCCATTCTCCATTCTTCTTAGGTGCCAATACAACAGGTACTACACATGGACTCAAACTTTCTCGAATCAAGCCTTTGTTCAAAAATTCATGAACTTATTGGTTAACCTCTTCATTCTTGCTCGGTGTTAACCGATGTGGTGCTTCATTTGGTAAACTAGCTCCAAGAATCATATCCATGCAGTGACTGATATCTCTCATTGGTGGAAAACAATCAGGTACATTATTTGAAATTATCTCCTTGTATTTAGTGAGCATCTTTCCAACTTCTGCAGGAATGTCATCTTTTGTATTTTTACTTGGTTTGTTAGGAATCAAAGCATAACAGAAATCATTTCTTTTCAAATCTTTAACAAACTGTCTACCTTCCATCAGACAAACTTTCACAGATGTACATATGTCACCAATAGATTCTTCAACCAAAGGTAACAAAAATTGCTTCTTACCATCAACCCAAAGAGAATATCTATTCAATCTTCCATCATGTATAGCATTTCTATCATATTGCCAAGGTTTACCCAACAAAATATGACAACAATCCATAGGAATAATATCACATAACACCTTATCCTAGTATTTTCCAATTTTAGATTCACAAAGCATTGTTCACTCACCATTTATGTATGATTGTCCTTGATCCATGAGATCTAATAGGGTTTTGGATGTTTCATCCTCTCCAACTGTAAATTTGCAACAATTTCCTTAGATGCCAGATTCTCCGAGCTTCCACTGTCAACAATCACTTTCCAAACTTTGTGTGCCACTCTACATCTAGTCTTGAACAAAATTTTCATGATCAGATCTTTCTTATCCTTCTCACTCCATAGTATCCTTCAGATCATGAAATTTCCTTCCTTTTCAGGTTCATTTGCTGACTCCTCTTGTACCAATGCATTTCTTCTACTACTGCCTTTATTGTTTGCATGTGTACATTCAAAATATTTATGTCCTTCTTCACCACAATTGTAACAAGTAACTTGGAATCCATTTATGCTATATCCACCTCTGGAGTAATTTCCTCTTCCTCAGTTGAATTTCCACCTTTCCATTCAGTCTTTCCTTTATCTTGAGATGTGTCCAAAATTGACTTGTCTGGTTCAGATCTACTATTCTCACCATGATATTTACCTCTTCCTCTAGGGAATCTACCACCTCTACCTCTTTGTCTTTTTTCATATCTTATGTTTAACTTTTCCTCATCTTTTAGGGAAAATTGGTATGCCTCCTCAATGCTTTCCATCTTGACCAAACTGATTTCATCTTGTATGGAACTTCTCAAGCCATTTAGGTATCTTGCAACTCTTTCCACTTCATCTTCAACATGTCTAGATTTGATGTCCAATATATATAATTCCTCAGTATAGTCTTTCACAGATTTATCCTTCTACTTCAAGCTTTGCATTCTCCTAGTCAGGTTAATCTGATAATCACAATTTAGAAACTTGCCTTTCAATTTGTTTACCATCTTATCCCATACCTTTATTTTGTCTTTACCTTTATTCTTTCAATCCAATGGTAGATGTTCCCACCATAGGGATGCATGACCTTTCATCTTTGTGCTTTCAATCTTCACTTTCTTATCCTCTGCCACATTTTCATATTCAAAATGCTTTTCCATCTCTATTATCTAATCAATCAATTCATCAATATCAAATCTTCCACTGTACTCAGGAGGATGAAACTAAGGTGTGGATTTCAAACTTGTCAAGGCTCTCAGGAATCACTCTTCTTCCTGATTCATCACAAGTGCAGGTGCAACTTCACCTTGAACCTCTTCATTTTCATCATCACTAACATCATTAAGATGTCTTCCTCTATGTTGGGCTGACTCAACAAATTCCAATCTAGCAGCCATCTGTCTAAGCATATCATCTAGACCTGGATCCACATTTCGTCTCCCATGAACCATCTTGAATCCAACTGCAATTGTAGGTCAGATCACAATCTACTACCCCAGAACAATACCAACTAGGGTTAGGGTTTCAAGAAGGAACTAGATGTCACCATGCTCTGATACCACCTGACACAAGGAGGGTTAGTATGAGGGGCCAGAGGCACTCCCAGCTACCAAACTAGCTTGCAGACATAATGCAGAAGCCAAACAACAGAGTGAGAGAAGAAAATAAAAAGATCCTTTATATTAAATTGATCAAAATTATTACATGTCGAGTTGTAAGGCCTTCCTAGTTTTGGCCATATATTCAATGAATTAAAATAATATCTTCATACAACAAAGATCACAGACCTTCGATCTCAATATCAAAACATTCTCTTTCTTACTCTAAGAATTAGGCCTCAATTAAGAACATGCACAAGAATATATATACAAGAGTCCATCAGGGATTTGGTGCTCAATCCATAAGTGAGACCCAGATTTAGGTCCACACAGATCCCAATGAGATACCACAAATAAATTAAGCCATCAGAATTAACTAAAGAAGTTGGCCAAAGATCCAACTCCCAAAATAACAATCTCGGGCAGATGGTTACTAAAAATTAGCAACCTGTTGGTAAAGCATCACCAAAATCTATCTGTAAAGCATCATCAAAATCTATCGGTAAACATGCCTGAACAAGAGAGACAAGCATGCCCAAGCAGCAGAACCTGAGCAATAGAGAATAAATTAAAGAACTGAAAGCAAAACATCTTTTTAGTTGTGCAAGATTGCCAATGACCCAAGATTCTCCTGCATCACATATTGACATCAATGAAAAAAAATGAATGTCAACACCTCAAACAACAATAATTCCAACATTCTCCCCCTTTGGCATTAATGGAAACATATGTGAAAACCCATCAACCCAAAAGTACCCTTCTTAATACAACTCTCTTAATATCCTCTTCACAGCTCCCCTTAAGGCAGCATGGATTTTTCACCTGAATCTCTCCCCCTTTGACATTAATGGAAAAGGGTGCTACAATTATTTCCCTTCTCTGCAGATCCCATCACTATAAAGTGTAGCATTTTCAAATCTTCATTCTCGCAACAAACCAAGTGCTTGATGACCCAAATGTATTTTGTTGTGTTCCTACGATCACTCCCCCTGAGAAGTGGATCCAAGCATCAAGTCTAGGAAATAATATAGCTCTTATAACTATTGGACTCATGCATTCCTACATCATCTAGTTCTCACAAGGAGGGGTGCTCACCCAAGCATACCTTTGAAATACTCAAAGGTATCTTTTGGAAAATGTTTTTTGAATACGTCTGCTATTTTTTCCTTTGTCCTGATGTACTCCAGTCTGACTTCCTTTTATGCAACATTGTCTCTTAGAAAGTGATATTTGATTGAAATGTGTTTAGTCTTTGAATGCATAATAGTATTCTTTGACATGTTTACTGTAATTGTATTATCATAGCTAATAACAAATGTATTTTCAAAACTTATCCCAATATCCTTTAGCATTTTCTTCATCTAAACAATTTGTGTACAAATTGTAGCAACAACTACATATTATGATTCAGCAGTAGATTGAGCTGTACAGTCCTACTTCTTACTTAACCATGAGACCAACCTTTTTCCAAGGAAAAATGTTGCACCAGTGGTTCTTTTTCTATCATCAACACTTCCTACCCAATCAACATCAGTATAAGCATGCAATGTAAAATCATCAGACTTTTCATACCATAAACCATATTCTAGCGTCCCTTTCAAATATCTGAATATCTTTTTAACTACAGCAAAGTGAGTCTCCTTATGATCAACTTGGAACCTCGTAACAATTCCAACTGCACTAGCTATGTCTGGTCTAGTGTGAGTTAAATAATGCAAACCTCCAATCATGGACATGTATTTTGTCTGAAAAACACTTTGAGATTCATCAATAGTAGTAAGTTTGCATCCAATAACCATGGGTGTTCCAACAAGTTTACAATCTTCCATCCAAAATTTCTTTATAAACTCCTTAAGATACTTGGTTTGAGAAATTAAAATACCATGTTTTCTTTGAGTAGTTTGAAAACCAAGGAAGAACTTCATTTCACCAATCATAGATATTTCAAATTCACTATTCATTTCTTTATAAAATTTGTTGCTCATTTCATCATTGCCTCCAGAAATAATTTTATCCACAAAGACTTCAATAATCAAGATTCCATCTTCACTAGTTCTCAAATATAAGTTACTATCTGTACTACCCTTTTTGAAACCAAGATGAAATAAATACATGTCTAGTTGAGCATACCATGCTCTAGGTGCTTTTTTTTGTCTATACAATACCTTTTTCAACCTACAAACCATGTCTTTATCATTTGTCAAAGGAAAACCATCAGGTTGCTCAATATAGACTTCTTCCTCTAGATCATCATTCAGAAATGCAAACTTCACATCCATATGATATAACTTAAAGTCTTTATGTGTTTCATAAGCAAGGAACAATCTTACTGCCTCTAACCTAGCAACAGAGGAAAATGTTTCTTCAAATCTATACCTTCCTGTTGTGAGTAGCCTTTGCAAACCAATATAGCCTTATCCCTTATGACCATGCCTTCTTCACTCATTTTTTTTGTGAAAACCCATTTGGTTCCTATTACATTCTTATCCTTAGGTCTATGGACCAATTCCCAAGTGTTCTTTTTCTCTATCTGATCCAATTCTTCCTACATTTCCTTAATCCAATATTCATCTTTACATGCATCATCAATAGTCTTAGGTTCTACTTGTGAAATCAGAAAAAGTTCATTCCTAATATTAGATCTTTTCCTCATGCGCCCTTATTTGCATCACCAATAATCTAATTTTCAGAATAATTTCTCTTAACATACCTTGGTGTCTCTGGAGTTTCAATAGGTTCATTCAAGCATACCTCAATTCCATTGTCAATCTCAAAAGTTTTATTTTCCTCTTGTCTTGCAGTAATCTCCCTATTCTCTAAAATCTGATTACATTCATACATTCTTTCTTGAATCTGAAACTTCTCATCAATATTTACATTAGCACTTTCAACAATTTTCCTCAATCTCAAATTGAAACATTTGTAAGCTTTACTTTTTGAATAATATCCAAGGAAAATTCCTTCATCACTTTTGGCATCAAAATTTCCTATTTCATCATCTCTTTTGATATAGCACTTGCTACCAAATATTTTGAAATATTTTATAGTAGGAGCATAACCAAACCAAATTTCATAGGGTGTCTTATCGGTACCTTCTTTGATCTAAACTTTGTTCAAAGTGTAGACTCTAGTATTGACTGCTTCTCTCCAATGCATATGTGACACATTACCTTCAAGCAATATTGTTCTGTCTGCATCCAATATATTTCTATTTCTTTCTTCAATAATCCCATTCTACTATGGTGTCTTATGACTAGATGTTTGTCTATATATTTTATGCTCTTTGCAGTAATCATTGAACATATCTAATATAAACTCTCCACCTCTGTCTGGCCTCAAAAATTTTATCTTCAGACCAGATTCATTCTTAACTTTTTCTTTACAAATATTGAATGTATCAAATGCTTCGGATTTCTCTTTAAGAAATGCAACCCACATCATCCTATAATATTCATAAACAAAGAGTATAAAGTACCTTTCACCATAGTAATACCTTGTTCTTGTAGGACCACAGAGATTTGTATGTACCAGATCCAACTTCTCTTTCCCTGTAAAGGATTTTCTCTGAAATTTTCTCTTTGTTTTTTTTCCCATCACACACTCTCTACATAGTATTAGTAGGCTTCACAATTTTTGAAAAATATCTTACTACATTAGTGTTACTGGCCTTTACAATGTTATCAAAATTTATATGACAAAAACTCCTATGCCATAACCAACTATCATCTACCTTTGTAACAAAACAAATTTCCTCTATATTATTCAGCTCAAACACATTACCTTTTGTCTTAGTACCTGATGTGATCAAGTTTCCAGATGGCCTCTGATAGTACATTTTCCATCCATGAACTGTAAGTGATATCCCTTGTTTGCAATTTTTCCAACACTCAACAAGTTGTGCTTAAGTCCATCAACAAGTAAGACATCATCAATGTTATTTTTACCATCAAGAGATATTGAACCTACTCCAATGATCAACTTAGGAGTATTATCACCAAATCTAAATACACCACCATCATATCTACTTAGTTGAACAAATTTATCTTTATCGCTAGTCATATGATGTGAACAACCACTATCAATGATCCATTCTAATTTCTTTTCAACATGTGAAACTAGGGATTTTTCTTAATGAACAAGCTCATCATCTTTAATAGAAATAAATCCAATTTCATCATCATCTATAATATCATCCTCATACACACCTTCACAAACATAGTAGCATTCCTTATCCTTAGATTAATTAGGCTTATAAAACTTAGTCTTATGCTTAGGAACCCTTGTAGGACATCTAGATACACAATGACAAATAGTATTACAAGAAAAAAATTCCAGGGGTAACTTACCTTAAAATTTACCCTTACATCTCTTTTCCCTTCTTTTTATTAGGGTAACAAGTTTGTCCAATTTCCTTTCTTCTTCTTCTATCTTTTCCCAATCATCAACATATTCTCCAAACTCTGCATGTCTATTGTCTCTACTAGTTCTCACAAGACTTGATAGGGTCCTTTTTTCAATATGTATAGTATGTTTCAATGCAAACTCAACCTTGGGTAATGTATCATCCAACTATGTGGCCTCAAAGATGCCTAGTTTAGAAATCAACATTTCTCTGTTGAAGTTCTTTTTCAATGGTATGACCTCCTCTATTGCATGTAATTTTGTCTTGTAAGAATGTGTCAAAGATCTAAGATTATTTACAATCATTTATTCTTTAATATATATTCCTCTAGATTTTCTAATGCATGTAACAACCTTTATAACCCTCTATACATATGCTCTGACATTATCATCATCTCACATTCTTAAACTCTCCATTTTAGTCTTCCAATTTTGCAACTTCTTCTTCTTAGTGTACTAATCTCCTTCATATAGTGCATCTAGTCTTGTCCAAATCTTATGTTCAGAATCAAGGTCTTTGAATTCTTTAAATTCAGCCTCAGAGAGTGCACTCATCAATTCTTCTCTTGCAACCATATTATAGTGAAACATCTTCTTTTCATCGTCAGTAGCACTTGACAATTCATCTTCTATCTTGATCTTCTCATCCTTATTTGTAATCATCCAGTAATCAATCCTCATTAAGAATAAATGAGTTCTCATCTTGTTCTTCCAACTATCAAAATTTTTAGTATCAAATTTTGGACTCTCCTTCCTATAGTAAGCCATCTTAGGATCACCTCAAGTTGTTAATCTTTCTCTCAGAGGACCACAAGCTCTGATACCAGTTGTTAGGAATAATAGTCTATCAACACAACTGAGAGGGGAGGTGAATCAGTTGTGTGCCCAAATATTTAAACTTTAAAATTATAAACTAATTAATCAATACAAATCTGAACACTTCAAGAACAACACCATAACACAAGTATTTTTTGTCAAGGAAAACCCCGGTGGGAATTAATACCCACAAATAATGCACTAGAAATATTATATCCCTATTAGGAGTTGATTATTACATCCAATACAAAGTCCATGTTAAAGGAAAGACCCCATTAGGAGGCCTTTCAACCCTGTTAGGAGTTTAATGAAATGAAGAGCTCAATGCCCAAGCACATTGCCCAAATGTGAAGGTTAAACCCACCTCCTAGATCCACTATCCAAAGAGAAGTATGAAAGCATACTTATAATAGTGAACTGACTGTTAGCAATTGTCTTTGCCTATACAGTTCCAATGAAGTGCATTACAAACATAATCACTATTGTACATCTACCAAAACTTGCATCTACATGTTTGCAACATCCAATCCATGCCTTTTCACATCAAGTCACTACTTTCCTTTATACAAATTACAACAGGTAATTAGGTCGGCCTAATAATACTTCCCCAATTAACAAAAAATTACATAGACCCTTGATAAGATATACATGGTACCTTAAACAAGTAAATAAAAAATACAAGTCATCAATTATACACAAAGATCCATAATTCACGCTCTCCATTCACATCTTTGTGGTCAGCCCCAAAAAGGTCTTCGCAAGTCCACACACCATAGCTCATGTCATCAAGAATCCACCAACCCAAGAATCACAAAGAATGTTTTCCCATGTACCTTCTATCATGCCTTAAGCTTGCATACCGTAACTCATGATCGCATCCAAGTTATCCAAAAAACTCAAAGACCATCTTTGTCATAATCCCCTATCACTTCTTTGTAACTAGTCTTCACCAAAATAATTGTAACTCATTCAAACAGAAATATGAAATCTAGTGACCTTAGATATAAGGTGTACATACTTCCCTCTACACAAATCCATGCTCGCATATATCAAAACATCCTACACTGTTCGTACACAACTGTCAATCTTGCATATATCTGTGATAACCAGTCTTTCTAAAACTTCTAATGCATCCAACTGAAACATATGTTGACATAAATGAAAAAACATGAGTGTCAACGCCTTAAATAAAAAAAATTCCATCAATGTCAATATCATAGATTCAAAATTTTGAAAAGGGAGAGCATTAATGGTTGAATGCACGGTTTTGATGGATCACACGAAAATGTTATTATAGCATTTGTTGATTGACTTGATTGCACCAAAAGCATTCTATGGGAACAACAAGTTTCATAACACATTCAACCAAAAAATATCATGAACAGAAGAAGAATGGAATAAAGCAATAATTTCCATAGCTAGTTATATTGGGGGCATTTGGAAGAGGTTTTTATTTGAATTCTATTTGAATTGTGAAAGATGGAGAATCCTAGTAGTTCAAAGGGTAAAATAAAAGTTATAAGAACAATTAAGGGAAGAAAGAAACAAAAAAACAAATGTTGAGCCAGCCAAAAAATTACATAAAAATATGCTAGATCAAATACAAGGATCTAGACTAAAATTAAAGAGATCCGCAGAGAGAAAGTGAGATAATAGAAGAAAAGTTAAAATATGTTGGGGATGTGTGGACATATATTAGGGGTTATGAATTATTCCTTTTTCACTATCTGAGGAGAAATCATCATGAACTCGTTTGCAACCCCTGGCGAATGGATTTGAGAAGGTTAGCAGTACCAAACGTCTTCGAGAATATTGAATTGATCAAACTATTAGCAAACAATGACAACCATGATAATAAAATCATTGTTGATTCAAAAGGAAACATTTTTATCTACATTTCAAAGAAATCTATAATTGAGGTTTTTAACCTAGAGTATTCATCAGATTACCCTCTAATATTAAAGGACCTATAAGAAGAATATGGAAAAATGGACACTACATATAATGAATGGAGGTTACCTTTGAACAGACCAAGGAAGTAAAATCAATTGGTTTTGTTAACCATGGATGATGTCCCTCTTCTCTCTATTGATTTGTTTTTAAATTACTTAAGGCTTACATACTATACAACGAAACAAGTTTTGGACACAAAGGCACCTAATTTTAATATGATTGCTCCCATGGTATTTGCAATAGACACTCAAATGTATAACCTTTGTCCCTTTAATCATGTAGAGCATCTGGTGAATATGATAGGCCAAGGATTGAATCATGTGAAGGATGACACATAACAACCTCATTCCAAGAATTATTCCCTCCTGATGCATAGGATCATGTTTTATCGTAGGATATGCGGATTGTGGCTAGAATGGATAAAAATCACATAGATTGGGAAATAGGAAAAATAATTTCAAATTCAACTATCGAGTTCTCTATGGTATTCAAGGTTTGAAGGTTCTCATTATGTTTGTTTTGAAGAACTCTTTGTTAAGTAAATCTATGAAATGTACATTTATCCCTATGATCGCTCAATTTCTATGGAGATTAAGAATTTTTTGAGTCAAAAAGAATTTGGTGAGAAACAGACTATTAGTCACAATTGGGGTGATTGGTATGTACAACTAGACTAGGGCCTTTGGTTTCAATGGAGAACCCTTTAAATTTCCAAAAATAGTTCCAAATAGGGTATCTTATTTGGAAATTGTGAGACAACTGGATTATTATAGTGTTATAAACCTTGGATCTCACCATTAAAAAACCTTTTATGCATAGAACCCTTGATTTTTTTGATTTCACTATTGTGTCTACCAAAGCCTTTGACTTAATAAGAACCAGTTGTAACATAAGAAATGGTGAACCACAAGCCTAGGCCAGAGATATGGCTCGCCAAATCAAATTATGGATGTGTGTGGATATCCTATATTACATTAGGAGTACCCCCAAAGGCCTTACTCTCAAACACAAATCAGATAAGAAAAGCCCAAAATGATGAAGGGGTGCTAATGCTAGGTCTAGATTTGAAGATGAAGTATGGAGATGAATTCCTTTATTATTAAGATGTATATGATATGTAAATTGATATGAAAGACTATGAAAGTAATGAAAATATGATAAATAAAATGATTACTAACAAGATATGATGTTATATATGATGTATAAAAGGAAATATAAAATGAAAATAAGAATAATGAACTCACCTTAAAAGCTAGGAGAGGAGGAACAAACTTCAAATCTTGAAATGACTGTCACAAATCTCTTAGAACTGGAAACTATTATGGATCTGAAACTCTGAGACCTAGAGTTCCCAAATGTAAAATTTGTAGATCTAAAGGACAATTCCGATAAAGTTGACCTAGTCCCACAAATTCAACCTTGTTCTACAGACTCAAAAACTGGTGAAATCTACAACAAATCAATCACTAGTTCAGTAACTCTAAAATTCTAGATATGAAACCTAAAAACCTATTCATGCACTCAAGAAAAAGGGAAAATATGTTTTGGAAAGTGTCTCACCTTGGTCAAGACCCCGTATATAAATTAACCTTGAAATGAAATAGAAAAGTAATGTAAACAAGATAAATGTTAGATTTACGTTGCATGAAAACCATCATGGATGGATGTAAAAATCAGTCAACTCCACAAGGATTCTTTTATTCTTGGAATATGTTATAGAATCGAGGATGCCTTGAAAAATGTAATGGATCTATACTTTTAAATCCTAGATCTTCAATGAGTGTATGCTTGAAATTGTGAAAGGAGAAGAGAAATGAATCTTCTTGCTTGCTTGGCAATTCCTCCACTAGGACACCATGAGAGATAAAATTGCATCAACGAGAGAAGATTTCCTTTGTTTGAATGGAAGAATAATTGGATACATGGATATCTTCATTGGGATGCTTACTTTCAATGCTTGAGTCCACCACTTTAATTACACAACTTGAATGTTTGATTGCTTGCACTTGATAAATTGATACCATGTAAATCATATAGTTTATTTGCATGGATATTGTGATGTTAAAATAAAAGGAGAAGACCCCCTTTTATACTCATTTTAGGACTCATAAATGCCAGACTGAACACACTAGGATTGAGAAATAAAAAACCCTCGCATTGGGTCCGGAGTCCACTTAAAACTAATCCCCAAGGAAAAGGTGGACTAAGGTTGACCTAGTCTTGGAAGGGTTAATTCCAAAGTGAATCTGGGGCTTGGGTAACATGCAAAGTCTTGGGGAAAGAAAGTGGAAACTATGGGAAATCAAGCATTAAGACATTAGATCTAGGAATCACTAAAGTGGTGTCTAATAGGTCCTAAAAGACATCCAATAATGGGTGCTAACTTTATGGGATGGTACATTTATCCCCCACTTTAGCAGAAGTATTAGAAAAATTCATGCTCATGGTAAAATAGATTAAATGCACAAGATTATCTCATTAAGGTTAAGGAGAATCATCAAGCCCTCAAGTGACTTAATTCCTCATCAAAGCCAAAGCCAAAACAAGAGAGAGAGAGAGAGAGAGAGAGAGAGAGACTTGAATAGTCTAGAAATTTGTATTATGCTAGTTCAATCTATCAAAAAGGATCAATCATTAAAGGAAAGCTCTTCCACTAATGGAACCAAAAATATAACAATCATTCCTAAGGAGAGGCAAGCTTCCTTATGGATCAAAGAATGATGGCCAGTCACAGGACCAAATGTGAGTGGTCATTCTAAGGACCAAGTGTGTGCAATGGGGATCAATCTAAGGATCCACTAGAAAATAGCATCAATTTTTTGTGTGTGTGTGTGTGTATGTGCTAAATGTGAGCGAAGTGTATGCCCCCAAGTGTCATGCCCAAAAATTGGGCAAAAACACACGAACAAAAAATTTTAATTAACGCAAGATACGGGAAACAAGACAATGACAAGGGTAACAAGTGCACGCAAAATGGTGCAAGGTAAAAGACAACCAGAATAGGTCACAAGAAAAGGAATAGCTTTCACAGCTATCCTAAGCAATGACTAAAGTTCCAAACTGGAGTTGCACGCAAACCGAGGTAGTTGACCAAAAGTCAACTAGAGTTGACCCAAGGTCAACTATATACTACAAAGGGAAAAGATACAACTAAGGTTCTCTTAAACCCAAAAGAAGAGTCGTACATGCAAATCAAGATAGTTTGACTAAAAGTCAACTAGGGTTGACCAAAAGTCAAACATCCCTTGATAAATGTGAATGAGTGCTACTCAGGTCTACTATGCACAAAGGAAGTCAAAGGTGCGCAAAACGAGATGGTTGACCCAAACAGTCAACTAGGTTGACCAAAAAGTCAACCCTCTCAAAAGGATACGAAACTGAAACCCTAGGTTCCAGAGTGCACCGGGATCACCTGGTGCAATAATATAGCCAAACGGCCAAGATTTGACCATAGTTGACCAAAGGTCAACCATACTCGAGGCTGGTCAAAGGTAACGATAACGCCCCTATCAGACGTATATCGCGATGCTGAAGGGGTTTGCAAATGACCCCCAAAGCTAAAGAGCGTAAAAAAGATAAAATTTTAACTGATTAATTAATTAGGTAATAAACGTCTAAAACTTATATTTATAAATTTATGAGTAATCATCCCCTGCCAAAAGTAAATTAAAACCCTAACATTTAATTAACATACGATACTTAAATAAATTTGATGACAAATTAAATCACGTAACTTTAAACTAATTCTAATCTTAACGAAATACCTTCTATAATCGACTGAATCTAGAATAATAGATCTCTAATTAAAATATCAATATAACTAACTTAAAACTAAGTTGACATCTTACACATATAAGAATAATAAACCATTTTTAAAATAAAATACTTAAATTAAAATGAATTAAAAATCCTAAAAAAAAAAAATACATGAATAATCCCATATCAAAACCTTTTATAAAATCAAATCTAGTTTTAAAATAAAATCTAATATATATATATATAAAATCTAATCTAATACTATACTAACAATCTAATTTAATTCTAATTTACATATAAAAATTAATAATATAAATAAAAGAAAACATTAAATAAAATATAAAAGAAAAACCTAAACTAAAATTCGCAAGAGAGGAATAGAATAGGAACAGTGGGCAGCGGCGTAAGGAAGGGGCGGTTTTGAACAGCAGCGGCGGAGTGTTCGCGAGCGGCGGAAGGAAACCGAAGGGAGCGGCGGAAGAGGGGGGATGGTCAGCAGTGGGGCGGCCGACGCCGGTCGGCGGCGCCACCCCACTGTGCATACAGTGGGTGGCCCGCGGCCGCGCGGCCCCCACATAAAACAGCGGCACCGACGGG
>MU223925.1:1091919-1125162 GCA_018584345.1 Thuja plicata | reverse complement strand
TGGTTAAAGAAATGTAATTGTTCTTTTCTCTGCTTTTCCTGGTTGGTCTTTTTTTGCTGTCCCTGCTGTTTCCTGTTTTAACTTTGGGACTTTCTTCTGTTCGATATGTTGTATTGCTGTCCCTTTCTGTTTTGTTGCCTTGGAAAAGATGTTTTTTCTTTTCAAACTGTGTATCTTTTAAACTAGGTTGCAGGTCCTTGTAAAACCTGTTGTACTCTTTGGTTTTCTGTAAAGGTTTCGGGTCCTTGTAAAACCTATTTTTTATTAATCAGAACTCTATTATCAAAATTATTCATCTCAAATGAAATCAGTCTACCGATCAGGCTATCAAGAGTGACTGTATTATTTGCTACTACTCTCATTTCTTGAATGGCAAAGACTCTACTAGCATATATATGCAATAAGGTTCTCAGGATTTTACTTACCACTGTCTCCTCTTCAAGTGTACCTCCAACGCCTTGTATAGCATTGACTACTTATTTTCTTCTTGTGTTGTACTGTGTGATGTTTTCACCTTGTTTCATTCTGAGATCATCAAACTTTCCTCTAAGGCTTTCTACCTTGGCTCTCAGAACATTTGCATCACCACCATGTATAAGTTTCAACTTGTCCCACATTATCTTTGCATTTTTGCAATATTTGACATCCTCAAATTCAGCATCAGAGAATGATGCTGAAAGTTCTATAACCATGTAATTATGTTCATGCTTTACTCTCAATTGATCTACTATCAATGGTCTTGTAGGAAACACATATGAAGTATCTAAGTATTGAGTAATATCATAGCCAATACCTGATAAGTGAAGCTTTATCCTTCTTTTCCATGAAGCAAAGTTGTCCTTGTTCAACTTGGGCACATCTCATCTGTTCATCTTGTGATCTTTACTTAGGTCTTGAAACCTTCCTTCTAAGCACACAAGCTTTGATACCAATTGTTAGTAATAACTGAGAGGGGGGGTGAATCCGTGGCCTTAAAAATTTATCCTTTTAAACTTCAATCCACCAATTAATATACCTCAGATTATTAAGTCCCTACAAGATGTATGCCTCTAAAATACTTTAAATAAATAATTGTCTGTCGGTTTACCTTGTCTGTCCTTCTTCTCCTTGATAATCGGTAAGAAGTAAAACTTATTTACCGATACTTAGTAAATATGCAGAGTATACCAGTCAATCCATAAATGCATATGTGAAATGTAAAACAATAAAGTAATAAACCATACACATATAACACAATGATTTTAACGTGGAAACCCTGTTAAGGGAAAAACCACTGGGACCGCTACCCCAAATTTTCACTCTTCTAAAGTGAGCCCTATTATGAGCCAACCCTGTTAAAGGTTACAAACACACTGTTAAGTGTGACCTTGTTAAAGGATTTTTATACATAGGTTGTCACTTAGTATCTGGCTTCTATGTTACCATCCTTGAATCAGCCTCTAGACTGTCAATAGGCTTTATGCTAATCTTACTACCATCCTTGAATCAGCCTTCTTCTTAGACTGTCAATAGGCTTTAGGTAAGACCAATGCTACTAACATGAGTCAACCTTCTGGTAATCTATTAGTATATACCTCAATTACAAAAGACTATTAAGTTTTTCTCTGTTAAGAGACTTAATGCTTCAATGGTTAAATTGAAACACAATGACCTATTTCTAATGCAACTTTGAATTGCAGATATTCAGATCTATTTATGTACAATACCTTTCTGATCAATGTATCAATTCTATTCCTTTGTTCTTCATTATTTTTTCTATGTGATGCTATGCTTCACTGTGTGTTGGTGTCTGCAGAATTCTTTAGCTCTCCCTTAGCTTGATTGATCAGGACTGTATGAAGTTTAACCTTCATCAGTTTCTCTTCAGCATCTTCTATCAAATCACTCCCCCATGTATCTGAGTTTTGTGTTTTTGGAAATGAATTATGCTTGTCTCTTATATAGACATGATATTCCTTAATTCTTGGTTCTTGATTCTTTGATTCTTGGCGTGAAAAACAATCCAGCCAAATTGATTTATGGCTTTAACTCCTGATTTATCTCATAGTTATCTTCTTGCCAGCTGTGTAAATCATCTTTAAATCACTTACTTAAATGTGGTCGAATAAAACAACCAGTTAAGTCTATCCTTAAGCTTTGCCAGCTAGATATTTTGTCATTTTCTGATCTCTCTGTTCTGTCAGTCAATTCTACAGTTCCTCGCCGGTGACAACTGCCAGTTCCATCGGTACAACTTTAGTTAGCTTCAGGATCTTCATCCATCAGGCATCATTGGATCTTGCTCATTAGGAAACACTATTTTTAGCTCATCGGGCATCCTGTGATTTTTCTTCGTCAGGCAACACTGTTTTCTGCTCGTCGGGCATCACTATGACTTTATCTCTGTCTTTACCAATGGTGTGCACTCTGTTGATGTAGTCTGTCACGTTGGTGAATACTTGACTTTTATGTATTACTGAAAGCATAACCTCTGTTCCATTGATTCTATGAAGTCTTTGGAATTATGTATATGACCATAGAGATGATATCAAGTTGACATCAATGACAATACAAACCATTAACTAATTTAATGTCTTGCATCATCTTCAACTTAACATTGTCAAGCATTCAGTCAGTTACATGTCATCAATAGAAATGTCTTCGATGAAGCATACATGCATCCACAAGCAATATTTCCACTATGAAATTTCTCCAAGAAAGGGAAAATCAAGATAAAATGAACACATGACAAAAGAGAGCACGAAAGGGATCTACCAACTCTGAGGTCATTAGGTCATATAATAACTCATATATATTAGAATTATATCAAAATGAACTATTGTCATCCCCCAAAGGTAGTAGAACTAAAAAAAAAATGGAAGAAAAGAACATAAGAGTTACAAATAAGAGTCTTTTTGGGCTGGAATCACGGAGAGAAAAAATAATAGGTAGCTACCATTTTGAATTATCCCAAGAAGAAAACACAAAGGAACGTATACAAACTCTGGAAAAAGCATGACATAACATGTAACAACATATAGAATAAGAGACATAAAAATAGAAGAATGTTCACAACATTGTGATTCCTTTATCACCTTGTGACAATGGAGCAATAAAGGAAGTGTAAGGAAATCAAAACAAAACATGAAACAAGAATCATATCATGAGGGAAGTACATCACAACAAACAAGAAAAAAAGAAAAGAAAAACCACGGTACTAGAGGAGCTAGTCAAGTGTATCTCTTTCCCCCCATATTGATCCATAGTGTCTAGGGAAGGTGGAAAACTCACAAGAGGAGCAACATTAAGTACAACAGATGGAAAAATAGCTAGTCCCAAACAAGGACCATGCTATGAAGAGAGGGAATTTTGTTCATTACTAGGAGTGATGTGTAAATGTTGTGAAAGCATGGCTATAAAATCATGATCAATATAAATAGTTTCACACATGTCATCAGAATCACTTGAATGAATATCATTGTTAGCATCAAGAACATCATCATCAAGAGTATGTTCTTCTTCTAGATTAATTGTAATAGAATCCAAGATACAAATAGCATTGTTAGATTTATTCTTTTTAACTTTTTTTAAATTCACTTCTTCCGTGGGCTCAAGCATGGGTGGGTCAAAGGGAAGTGAAACATGAGGAGATGTATGAGGTGATACAATGTTTTGAGAATCATGATGATGGATCTAACAATATAATTGTGATGAAAATCATGAGCATGATGGTTACATTTTCTTTTTCTATAAAATTGGGTTGGGATAGGATCAATCAACATCGAGTCCTTTTCTTCTTTATGAGGAAGAACTGAAGGAACCACACTAGGTTGAGATATAGGTTTAGAAGTATGTGTATAAGCAATAGAAAGAGGTGGTATAGGTGGTGTAGGAATAATTCCATTTCCAAGGAAAATAAATGGAACATCCTCTGACTTTCTAAGTTCACAAATATTTTGAACCTTGTAAGCTTGATATGATCTAAAGAGATGGTCAGGATGGGTTTGAGTTGGTTGAGGCATAGAAGGCCAAAAGAAATCAAGCTCAACTGAGTGATGAAGCACAGAAGGATGATAAATATTATCATTAAAAGTCATGATTTCTCCATTATGAGGAAATTTAACACATTTACAAATAGGAGATATTGCGACATCCATGGAGGTAAGCCAAGGAAGACCAAGTTTGACTTTAAATTGATTGAAAGATGGAATGATAGTGAAGGTAACATCAGAAGTTGTATCACCAACTTAAATATGGGAGGAAATAGAACCATGAGAAGGATGAAGGAAGCTATTGAAAGTTTGAATCCTAACATCATATTTTTCATAAAGATATTTTGGCAATTATTTACTCAAAAAGATGTTCTTTAGTTATCACATTCACCATGCAAGTGGGATCAACAAGGGCACCACCGCGAGTATGAAGGCCATTAACCTTTGAAAAAATATAGAGGGGACCATTAGTTTCTTTAATTATCTCAGTAAGATCAAAGGTAATGCAAGGATTAGATAGAGGTTTAGGTTTTACCTTCTCAACTTGGTTAACAATGTGATTGGCTTAATTAAATTTGTCATCATAGTCAATTCATTGCGAAGAAGAACGTTGATCAATAGTATTGGTTGAATGAGATGGAAAATGATTGGTGTAAATTTTCTAGTATTGGTTAGAAGGTGCCACATATTTTTTTCCTTGATCATGGTCACTATCACCAGATATAGCCTTAGAATCAATAAGATCTTGGATAACTTTTTTTAAATAGAAACACTTTTTAGTATCATGACCAGGCTAATGGTGGTATTGGAAAAAAAATTTGGGATCAAAGTAGTTGGACTGAGGTTAAGAGGTGTCAATGGGTTTGATAGGAGGAAGTGTTAACACATTAGCATTAATTAACTTCAACATCACATTATGTTAAGATTCAGAAAGATGAGTATAATTGCAAGTAGGTTTAAAAATAAATAGCAAATGAGACACACCTTTGGATGTTGTTGGCACTTTTTCATCAACATTGTTGGATGATTTTTTGATTTTGATGTACTTTTTTGATTTAAAAAACTTATTGAAATTGGATGTGGCATCACTCTTATTAATGGGAACATGATCCATTAGAGTGGTTCTCTCAAACTGATTCACTTGTAGTTGATAACGATGAAGAACTGTACACAATTGTGGAAATGGAGAGAATTTAGATAGAAGTATCTTATCTCTAATGCTACTTTGTAAATTATGAATAAAAATGCATTTCACATCAATATTAGGCCCAAGATAAGAAATCCGATCATACAAATGCTTAAATCTAGCATTGAAATCACTAAATTTTTCTTTAACGCCTTGTTTATAATGCATTAAATCAATTTAAGAGATTTTAGGACCAATTTTGTTTTGAAATTATTCAATGAAAGATTTAGAAAGTGTTTGGAAGGAATCAATTGAATAAGGAGGCAATTAGGAACAATACCATTGGAAGGCTTTGTCTCAAAAGGTTCTAGTGAATAACTTTTCCATAAACCTATGGTCATGAGAGAAATAACTACATAAATTTTGGAAAGTTTTAACATGAGTCACAAGATCACCCTTACTATTATAAGTGTCAAGATGAGGAATATCCATTTATTGTGGGATTAAAAACATGGATAATATCCGTAGAAAAAGGACTAGCAATGTCACAATTAGGAATGTTGAACTTGGATTGAGTCATGGAATCTATTTATTATTGAAAAGAAGACACAACTTGATCCAAGCTATTAATGGTAGAATCAGTAGAAAGAATGGTAGGAGAATAAACATGAGAAATCTTAGGAACATTGTTATAAATTGAAGAATGGTTGAGTATGAAAAAGGAACACTATGGTAAGTGGGCATGGATGAGGGTAATTAAATACATGACACACTTGAAGGGATAGAAGGAGAAATAGGATTAGGAAGACTCACATGTGTAGGATTGGAAGGTTGAATTGAAGTTGTCATGATAGGTAGAGCATAAGTGGACACAATAGGACTAAAAGTAGAGATAGTAAAATAGGTCTCAACATTTGTAGTAGGTGCTATAAAACCTCACTCTTGAGCAAAATCCTTAATAAGTTTGATATTGTTATCAATGAGATGTGAAATTCTACACAAGAGGTCAACACCATGATCATTTTTATGAATAAGTTTCCTAAATCCTTCTACAACGATAGGAGCCTCGAGATTAGAGTTGTCTTGACTTAACCATTGTTAAAAAAATTCAATCTTTGGAATTTTTTTTGACTTGGATAGGAGGAAATATTAAGGCTTAATCTTCATCATGAGAAGAGTTATTCTCCATGATACGATTGATGTAATTAAGATTCATGTTGGTCTCATCTAGATTCCTAGGAAAGAAGGAGGTGTCAGGATCAAAGGAACCTATAAGTGTACCACTTCTTCTAACTAGAATGCTATAGGTTGGACTCAAAGTGATGAACCCTATGCACAAGGGAATGAAGAGAAAGAGAAACACAATGTAATTTATGCAAAAGGAACAATCACATTAACTACTATATATGAATGCATACAATATAACAAAGATGTAACACGTATAAATTAGATCTAAATACAATATGATGTAAATGCATAAAAAATAGATCTAAATGCAAAGAAGGGGAATCTAACATAAAAATTAGAATGGAAATGCATTAATTTGGGTTCACCAAAATGTAACATAAGAAATGGTGAGCCACAAGAATAGGCCAGGGAGATGGCTCACCAAATCAAATGATGGATGTGTATGGATATCCTATGTTACATTAGTAATCCTTGAAAATTCTTCACCCTCAAACCTAAATCAGATTAGAAAATCCCAAAATGATGAAGGGATGATAATGCTAGGTCTAGATTTGAAGATGAAGTATAGAGATGAATTCAATTATTGTTAAGATGTATATGATATGTAAATTGATATGAAAGACTATGAAAGTAATACAAAATATGATAAATAAAATGATTAATAAAAATATATGATATTATATCTGATGTATAAAAGGAAATTAAAGATGAAAATAAGAATAATGAAATCACCTTAAAAGATCAGAGAGGAGGAACAAACTTCAAATCTGGAAATGACGGTTGTAAATCTGTCGGAACCATAAAGCGTTATGGATCGACAACTCTGAGACATGTAATTTCTGATTGTAAAACTTGTAGATCCAAAGGACAATGCTGACTCAAGTTAACCTAGTCCCATAGTTTCAGTCTTATCCTATTGACTCAAGAAGTTATGGATCCAAAACCTAAAACATATTCCTACACACATGAAAAAGGGGAAATAGGTTGTGGAAAGGGGCTTGCCTTGGTCAAGCCTTTGTATAGGAATTAACCCTGAAATGAAATAGAAAAGTAATGTAACAAGATAAATGTCAGATTTACCTTGCATGAAAAACCCTCATGGATGGATGCTTGGAATGTGTCATATAATTAATGAATCCTTAACAAATGCAATGGATCTACACTTTCCAATCCTATATATTCAATGAGTGTATGCTTTAAATCATGAATGGAGAAGAGGAATGTATCTTCTTTCTTGCTTGATAATTTCTCCACTTGGAAACCATTGGAGAGAAAATTACATGAAGGAGAGAAAATTTTCTTTGTTTGAATGGAAGAATACTTGGAGACTTGGAGATCTTCAATGGGATGTTTTCCTTCAAATCTTGAGTCTAACACTTCAACTGCACAACTTGAATGCTTGATTTCTTGCACTTGATCAGTTGATAGCATGTAAATCATATAGCTTGTTTTCATAAATATTTTGATGCCAAAATGAGAGGAGAAGACCCCCCTTTATACTCATTTCAAAAATCATAAATGCCAGGCCGACCACACTAGGATTTGGAAATAAAACACCCTTGCATTGGGCCTGAAGCTCACATAAAACCAACCCCCATGGACAAGGCTAACTTGGGTCAGCCTTTTCTAGGAAAAGGAAGACATAGGTTGGCCTAGTCCCGAAAGGGTTAATTCAAAAGTGAATTTGGGGCTTAGACAATGTACAGAGTCTTTTGGAAAGAAAGTGGAAGATGCGGGAAATCAAGCATAAAAACATTGGATCTAGGAATTAGTGAAATAGGGTCTAATAGGTCCTTAAAGATATCTAATAATGGGTGCTAACATTTTAGGACGGTACACCATATTACTAACATAGTTCAATCTAAAATAATTCACCCCAAGGATAAATTTTGATCAAGAGCGATATATAAACTACTACAGAAAAAAGAAGAATCTCATTAGGTATACCCACATTCCTCTTCAAAAAGAGTATGTTTTCAAAAAAAAGATAAGGAATCTGAGGAGGCCCTTGAAAATTTTGTTAGAGAAATGAAACAAAAGAGACTGTAACTATAAGAAATGGATTTTTTATCTTCTAGAGAGGATTTTTCTAGAGATAATGAGGTTCAGTCGCAACCAAGGATAGCTCCCCGCTTTACAATAGATTATTATGTAGATTTTCCTAAAAGAGAGGATCAATTTGCCAAAAACCTGAATTTTGATGAAGATGTTAGGACTACATAATATGAATCTTTTTTTTAATAATAAATTTGCAAAGTACTTTCAGTCATTCTTATATAATTTCAAAGGCAAATGATTAAGGGAATCCATCCCAAATATTACCCCTGATAATGAGAAGTAGTTGCTGAATAGATTGAAAGATAATATTGAGCAAGAAGTTTAGGATATGAATCTAGAAAGGGGTAAAAATTTAATGCTTGAGTTAGGTTTCATGGTCTTTCCTAGTTGGGATCTCAGTGCTTCTCTTATTTTTGACTTTTTTGTGCATGATAAGGAAGGAGATTACAAATTGAACAAAGAGGGGGTGAAATAAATTTATATTGGGTCAAGGTTCAACCCTAACAATGATACAATGCTAATATGGCCTTTGTATTCACCCCATTAAAGGCCCAAGATTATTTATATTGAAAAATAATTTAGCCATATGATGACATTAAAAGTCGGTGAAATTGATCCTATCATTATTGTAGACATGAGAATAAATATTGCTAAGTTGAACAAAGATCAAATCAAATTACTGATCACAGAAAGGAACTTATTGAGAATGGAAAAAGATCAGTTCATTTGAAGAACACATCCTTCAAGGATAAGTTAATGAGAATAAATTCTAGTGAGGGCTCTAGTTTGTAGCATGAATATGTTGAGTTATAGGAGGAGCATAAAAAAAAGTATCTCAATTGCAAAGTTCCAAATATGAAATTGTTTCAAGTTTATTATGCCATAGGTTTTTCAATTTATTTGCATGCCTTGAAAAAATTTGGGTATCCCACCAACAATTGAAGAGGTTGGATATAAAATTACATGAAGAGAGTCTCAAGGATCCTAATTCTAGTGACATTTTACTTGGCAAATTATTGGTGGAAAAACATCAAAAATTTGAAGATTCTTTGAGGTCATAAAAACATTGGACCTAGGAATCACTGAAATAGGGTCTAATAGGTCCTTAAAGATATCCAATAATGGGTGCTAACATTTAAGGATGGTACACCAGATTACTGACATAGTTCAATCTAAAATAATTCACCCCAAGGATAAATTTTGATCAAGAGCGATATATAAACTACTACAAAAAAAAGAAGAATCTCATTAGGTATACCCACATTCCTCTTCAAAAAGAGTATGTTTTCAAAAAAAAAAGATAAGGAATCTGAGGAGGCCCTTGAAAATTTTGTTAGAGAAATGAAACAAAAGATACTGTAACTATAAGAAATGGATTTTTATCTTCTAGAGAGGAGTTTTCTAGAGATAATGAGGTTCAGTCGCAACCAAGGATAGCTCCCCGCTTTACAATAGATTATTATGTAGATTTTCCTGAAAGAGAGGATCAATTTGCCAAAAACCTGAATTTTGATGAAGATGTTAGGACTACATAATATGAATCTTTTTTTAAATAATAAATTTGCAAAATACTTTCAGTCATTCTTATATAATTTCAAAGGCAAACGATTAAGGGAATCCATCCCAAATATTACCCTTGACAATGAGAAGTAGTTGTTGAATAGATTGAATGATAATATTGAGCAAGAATTTTAGGATATGAATCTAGAAAGGGGTAAAAATTTAATGCTTGAGTTAGGTTTCATGGTCTTTCCTAGTTGGGATCTCAGTGCTTCTCTTATTTTTGACATTTTTGTGCATCATAAGGAAGGAGATTACAAATTGAACAAAGAGGGGGTGAAAGAAATTTATATTGAGTCAAGGTTCAACCCTAACAATGATACAATGCTAATATGGCCTTTGTATCCACCCCAATAAAGGCCCAAGATTATTTATATTGAAAAATAATTTAGCCATATGATGACATTAAAAGTTGGTGAAATTGATCCTATCATTAGTAGACATGAGAATAAATATTGCTAAGTTGAACAAAGATCAAATCAAATTACTGATCACAGAAAGGAACTTATTGAGAATGGAAAAAGATCAGTTGCATTTGGAGAACACATCCTTCAAGGATAATTTAATGAGAATAAATTCTAGTGAGGGCTCTAGTTTGCAGCATGAATATGTTGAGTTATAGGAGGAGCATAAAAAAAAAGTATCTCAATTGCAAAGTTCCAAATATGAAATTGTTTCAAGTTTATTATGCCATAGGTTTTTCAATTTATTTGCATGCCTTGAAAAAATTTGGATATCCCACCAACAATTGAAGAAGAGGTTGGATATAAAACTACATGAAGAGAGTCTCAAGGATCCTAATTCTAGTGACATTTTACTTGGCAAATTATTGGTCGAAAAAAATCAAAAATTTGAAGATTCTTTGAGGTCATAATATGAAGGATTTAGAGATATATTGAAGCTAGGATTACCTGATTTGTTTCTAAAAACTGGGGAAATGAAAGAAGATAGTGGTTTGTTAGAGGAATGTAATAATCTACTGTGAGATGCATTAGACACTGCAAGAGGAGAAGGAATTTGTAATACCCCTCCAAACCTAACATGTCCTTTCTATGATTATTGGAAGTTAGGTAGAGTTGTAGGGACTTATATGCTTGGTTTTTATAAGAGTGTGATTCTTCTTGGGGTGTTTGTATAATCCATTCTATTCCAACTATAATAACTTCACATCCTAGTTTTGACAATAATAATTTTTTTGTAGGTACGTTCCTTCATGTGTATTTATCTCTTCTTATGTGTCCATGAGATTTTAGGACCCTTATGTTATGTGTTCACCTCATAGATCTATTTGGTTACTTTGTGGGGTACTCCTTATCAATGATTATGATTACCTTAGATAAATTAGTTATAATGACTAAAGGGTTGATTATGATACTTTGATGATTATGTCATAATCGATATATGAATGTTATTTAATACGGTTTCAAGTTATCCTTAACAATTAGGCTCCTTATATATTATGATTCTAATTTATATTGACATGATTATTGATCATTTATGATTACATGCATAATTATGATTATCTCTTTAATTATTGATTTTGGTTGAGGGACTAAACCATATCATATGATGGATTATATTATGGATTTGATCTAACCCTTACTCTATATGTGATTAATAATGCCTTCTATATTGGGTGCTTACATATGTGTTTGTATCTATAATCTTCTTGTATGGATAGGGATGAAGTCATAGTTACTCACCTAGTGAGCCACCCAATGTCTCGATCCCTGTCATTGTCTACACTATATTTTGTATATATGCACATGTATATTCATTTGGTGATGCATACTTGTAGGTATCAAGCATCATAGGTCTGAGCATGCCCTCAAATCCTCGATGGTTGTTGTTGTGGAGATAGTACTAAGGTCCTTTTTGTTAGGGCTACACAATTTTTTTTCACCTAATTGCATAGTCATGTGTTTCAAACTCTGAGTAGGGTTTTGTAGGGCATAAACCCTAGTTGTATTATATCAAGGTCTATGTTCATTGGCCTAAAACCCCAAGTCTTCAGGATATGTTATAATTCTGAGTTGCTTTATTTCACTCACTTAAAGTCCTTTAGTCCCATGTATTTATATTATCGTTGAGCGCGGCCATATCTTTAATTTTCCTAAGTCCTAGCACTTTAATTATTTATCCTAAGTCAAGATGCCCCAAAAGCTTTTTTATTTTAATATCATGTGTCATGAAACTCCACTTTAATCCAATGGATAGTGCAAAGCCTTAGCGGAAAGATGATCAAGATCTACTAATCAAGGCATTGCATTGGAAGGATACCTTTATTTGGCAGGTCAGACATATCTTAAAAGGTTATTATAAAGTGCATGCAATTTCTATTTAATCTGAAGGTTAGTGCTTTTCCTTAACCTCAAGATATGTTTCATCTAACATTCAAGGCATTGTTCCTGTGTGACATCTATCCTTATGACAACGTGGGTCCTATTTTATTAAAGTTAGCAGAAGGCTAAAGTAATGACAAGTTGTGCTAAATCCTATGGTAAGTGTGATTCCTCAATCACAAGATGCTCTCAAATTAACCTTTGAGACATTGCGCCTTATCAACAGGTGGCAGATGTTAGATCTTGGGGTCCATTTGAAATAAAGTAACATGTGGTCAAGTTTCAAAAGATCTTGTGGCTGGCGTGAAGCCTCAGAGAAAAGATACTTTTGATCTAACATTCAAGGAATTATGCCTAAGTGACACATGGAATATGGTGGGCCCTTCTCAGTGATAAAGAATATATTAAAAGGGACGCAATTTAAATTTCATCCAACGGTGCACGTAAAGCCTCAAGCCAGAGATGTAGTTAGATTAATCATTAAAGCATGTGCCTTTGCGCCACATGTCCCGAGTGGGTTCAACTCAATATTGAAAGTAAATTAAACAACATTCATGTTAGATTTGATCATGTGGTGGGCCTATTTCCTCAGGCCAAAGATTTAAGGTGATTAATCATTAAGGCATTATGCCTGGGTGACACATGTCCTATCTGGGAGGTTATACCTATGGTTAGTAAAGTGGTGGTTAAGTAATCTATGTTTGAGTTAAAAAAAATTTGACGGTGGGCATAAAGCCTTAGCTACAAGATGCAGAGAAGATAACTTTTGAGGCATTGCACTTGGTGGCCACATGTCCTTCATAAGTTGTGGGGCCTACAGTTATAAATTTGATGGTAAGGCTAATGTGTAGTAAAGTGGGTTTAATCTGACAGATGGTGTAAAGCCTTAAAGTAAAGATGATCATGATCTATTGTTCAAGGCATTGCACCTGATGGACATGTGTCCAAGTTGATAATAAAATTCATCAACTGTTGTTGGCTGCATGACTTAATAGAAAGTTTTTTATTACGGTAAAAACAGGTTTTGAAGGGGCCCCAAAATCCTTTAACAAAAGAGAAGGGAGATAGGCATGAAGACCCAAAGAATAAAAAGCTGTCCCAAGGAGAGGAGCAGACTACAAAGGGACAACTCCTAGATTTAACAATAAGCAACTACAAGTCAAAAAAAAAAAAAGACGCTGGAAGAAAAACAAAGAAAGAAAGCCACCAGCACTGAGGTCAAGACATAGTCTTGAAGAAGCTCTTGGATTCCTCCAGCTGAGTCTGCATGGTCTTCACATTGTCTTTCAGCCTTTGAATATCCTGATCATCAACCTTCTACTTCTTTGACCTAGTATGGGTACCAGGTCCCATCTGCTGGGTATGTTCAGTGAGGTTAATGGTATCTTTGTTTCCTTCCAGCATTTTACTCAGAGTATTCAAGTTTGATAAAGTAAAATTTTTGAACCGTTGGGTCACAAAATTTAAAATAAGGTGAAAGTAATGGTGGAACATGTGGCCATCTCAGTTGAAATTTAATGCTAAGTAGTGATGAGATTGTGTATAAGACTGTCTACTTGAGTTTTCTAATGCCATAATTGGTGAAGTGATTGGAGCAGAGCTGAGTTGTAGTGTTTTCTGGCTGTCTTCCAACTTTTGCAGAATGGGTGAGTTTTTCTTTGACTACACTCCTGGGCATCGTGAATTGGAATTGCAGTAGGGTTTTTGTCTTGTGAAGCAAGTAGGTTTTGTATGCAAAGCTAACACTTATTGATTAAGAAACCCTAATTTAGAAATGGCACCCAGAAGAGAAATCAAAGAAAAAATTGACTATTAGGAGAGAAATGTTTGTGAGGATCTTTTACAGCAACTAGTTAGATAAAAAAAAATGACACTACCAAACTCAAGGAAATGGTGCCAAAACACCCTCATTTAAAAATTTGGGAGGGTTTGTATGATAAGGGTAGATGGGTAAGAGATGTAAACATTAGCATTCCTGGTTTAGCACTGTTCAAAGTAGCTTTTAGTCAAAGAAATGCATTTGCACCAAATAGTAACATTTGGAAGTTTGACATGGGAAAGTTAGTAGTCCCAAGAGTCTTCATGGACATTGATCTGTTAATCCAAATAGAAGAAAGATATGATAGTGTTGATAGGGTTTTAAGAGATATAAATGGAAAGCTGCTAATAAACATCACAGCTAAGGAACTGAGAGAGGTATTCCAATTAAATGAACCCTCTATTCAAATGGACAAAATTAATTTTGTGATAATCCTAAAGGATCATATTTTTTATTAGTATACAAGGAAATAGTTTTTGGACTGTCGGTAACATGATCACCGAGTGACAGAAAATAGAGGTCACTAAAATAGACAAGTGCAGAGGTCACTGAAAGTGTATTAGCCCAATGATCACCGACAGACAGTTTATAGAGTAAACCAAGAGCACAATTCACAGAGTAACCCGATAGAAAGTTTACAGAGTAAACCAACAACACAGTTTACAAAGGAACCTGAGAGAAATATATCTACAGAGACATCACCAAACACCAATCTATCGAGAGACAGTTTTATTCCTTAGAAAAGTGGATCTGAGATACACGTCAGATAAAGAACTAAAGTTTTATAATTAGCTTTATGCTTATCTTTAAATTCATTTCTTGAGGAACAAGTAAAGCATATATAATTGTTTTTATGAGTTTAACTGATTGTAAACATGCAAACTAGGAGATCAAGATCAAGTTGTAAACCTTTGATCATAGATTTTTTATTGTAAAGCATGAAACCTAAATTAGGTCAATACATTGTATAAATATATGTAGTAATCAATCAGAAAGAGAGGATTGTAGCTATAGAAAACATCTATGGATTAGATAGAGAGTTTCATGCAGAAGGACACAAAAGATAGAATTCAGATATGAAGAACAAGATTCAAGGCTACCAACCAAAATAGAGGTATTAATCAATCACTATAGGTGATACACATATCTTGTGAACTTAAAGGATTTGTATTCAGAAATTCAAGATTGCATACCATCAGGTCAACAAGTATTCTTGACTACTCTCTAACAATTGTAGAAAATAGAAGAAATCCTTTAAGAATGTGGACTTAACATTCTTATTGTAAATCTCTTAACCGAGTGCACACTTAACAGTGTTGTTAAAATCTCTTAACAGAGTAGACCTAACCAGTCTAAAATGTTACTCCTAACAGGGTAAGATCATCAGAAGTGATCACACTTGTAGCCTTAATCAGCACCTTCCATTCTGCAAATAGTGAAGCTTTGTGGGTTTCATCCCCACCATAGTTTTTACCTTCTAACAGGGGTTTTCTGCGTTACTAATTCTTGTGTCATGTGTACTTACATTTCATGAATTTTTCTATGAATGTTTACATGCAATTAAGTTTATGTTTTGATATTACATGCATAAGGTAGAGAACAAATATGGTTGGTAATACAAGTAAAGATTACTAAAGGATAATTGAGAAAAAATTTTAAGGGTACTGATTCACCCCTCCCCTCTTAGTACACACCATTCCATTATTCCAATAATTTTGATCAATTAAAGGAGGTGTATAAGGCTTAGATAAAGTACCTCAAAAATGGACCCTTCAAAGAATTCTTTAATAGTATTGGAGGTCTAGTTGTGGTAGGACCAAATACACCATAACCAATAAAATTGGATTATTTCAATATAAAATCCAGAGGTGTATATAGTGTTGTAAGTCACATTTTTGGAGATGATGAAGAAACATAAATGCCCATTCATTATATGTTCATGATGGTGCAGATTATCCATCCACACCTGGCCATTATTTTTTATTTTGACTCTTATATTGCTGATTTAATACACAATGGTTTGATAGGCATTAAAAATGTAAAGGTAGCTCACCCATTTGGCCGGTATTCTATTATTATGCATATATTATTATTCAAGGGTGTGGATTATTTTGAGCAAGAAATGGATCTGATGAGATTCAAAGATGGTGAGGAGATGCATGTCCAAATTTGGAGTGCAGAGTTGTCATGGGATAGGAAAGATGTCAGTTATGTTACATTTGACAAATGTTTTTCTTCTAGGCTTAGAGCCTTGTTGTTCTCTAAAAATCCTAGGATCGCCAAAGGTTTACTAAATCTATAAGACCAAAGAAATTTGCTCAGACTGTTAAGATAGTACATAATTGGGGTAATGTTATTTTGTACCTTGTTTCAACAATTTTTAGAGTGTATGGTTTTAGAGGTACCCCATATGTACTTCCATATCAAGTCCCTCTTAAAATGGGCATTGTAGAAATAATTAGACAAATTGATGGACTGCAAGAGGAAACATTGACAGGAAAAGGAAAGGGTACCATTTTCCCCACATTCATAAGTGTACACTAGTTCATTATCACAAAAGGGCATTGGAAACATCTGCATAACATCTTGAGCCTTATCATCTAAAAACCTCAGTGATAAGATGTGAAGACCCTGAGGGATTCATAAGTGGCATGTTTAGAAAGATGACAAGGTGCCTAGCATTAGATCACCAATTAAATTTTTCTGAGGACATCATCATAAATGAATTCAGTTTGCAAGAACAAGAAATCAAGAAATAAAAGTGGTTGGTCTATAAGAAGACCTTAAACTTTGTGCAACATTTTGATAAAGGATGTGATCCTTTGAAGGAATTCCAGCCTTGGGCTAAGAAGATTGATTCACTAATGTCTCTCTTTGAGGATTTTATGTAGACATTAAATCATAAGAAAGAGGTAGTAATAAAAGGAGATCCAGAGAAGGCTAAGGCCATCCTAAGCAAGTCTACACATACTAGGATTATTCCACCTGGGAGATATGTGCTACATCAGAAGCAAGGATACCACATGGTAATGCAAAAGGGGGAGACATCCCATAGGGGCCAAGTTGAAACATATATACATGATAATGAGGTATCTACCTCAAGAGGGAAGAGGGCCATGAGTATAGAATCCAGATTGATGTCATCCCCAAAGAGACAAATAAAAAAGGAAGAAGGAAAACAATTAGAGAATCTCTATTCCCCTCTCAATCTCCTCTACATATGGATGAGCAAGCAGTGACTGAGAAGTCTCTTCAGATGGGAAGTATAGGACACATTTTTGTGACACCTCAAGAACTGCAAGAAGGGATGCCTGAGGCTCCCAAGCATGTTGAAATGGATTTAACAGTAGTTGAATCTACTGGGAAGGAATTAGACCCCATAAAAAAGTAGGTCAATGATGAATTTCTCTCAAATTATCATTTTATAAAGGCTAGGGTATTTGTGAAATTCTTATGGAGAATTCATATTGAGGAGTTCAAGAAGAAATGTCAACAAAGGCAAGAGAACTAGCCTAATAGAGACAAGATTGAGGCTGAGGTGAAACAAAAAATGCTAGCCAAATTTGAAAATATTACTCCTAAAGAATATAGAGAGTTAATCAAGAAAGGAGTGTTTATCCTGCCAGAATGGGACATAGTTGATGCTATAGTATTTGATGTTATTAGAAAAGAAACAAAAACCATGCATACCACTGATGAAGAATATCAACAAGCATATAAAGGAGTCAAGTTTAGTGAATATCATGATGCATTGATAATTTGGTCACTAAAGAGGAAGGAGAACAAGAAAAATAATAAAGACACCCAGGCTAAGCATTCGGGCAGCCTACCAGTAAGAAGAGTTGCAGATACCAAAGGGGTGGAAGAAGCAAGCATAACACTAGAATCTGCAAAGTTCAGCATGAAGGTAGAAGAAAAATAAGAAGAAGAGAATAAAGGCATGAGGATTAAGTTGGAAATGGTCCTCAAAGCCTACAATTATGAAAAAGTGAAATCCTTGGAAAAGTATAAAATAATTGCTAAATTAAGAGGACAACAATCAATCCAAAAATCTCCACAAAGGATGGTTACTTAGGATCCTTCCCAACCATCTTCTTCTAGTCTGGTCATTGAATTCCCTCCTTCCCTTATGTCATCTAGCTCTATTATAGAGGCAGAGTTGAATTATGAAAAAGACAAATTGATAGAAAAAAGGACAAGATTGGAAGGAGTAAGGAAAAGTTGGGAAGAAGAAAGCACAAAGTTTCATAATGCCCAAGCATTGGTGCAACATAAATATGAGGATAAAATAAGAGCTACAATTATGCATTTTGCTGATAGACTGGAGCTGGCTTCTATTTACCAAGGTGGGAAAAATATCAAGATCATATTAAATTTTTTTGAAGAATGCAAAGGTAAGCTGGAATAAATCATGCAAATTTGGAAAGGAAGAAAGGTTGAATTAAAGTAATTTTATTCTTCATCTAAAAAGGAAGAAAATTTTGATATTGTACTCACACCCACTTACAAATTTCTCAAAGATTTAATAGATTTGGACATAAGAAGAAGTGTCATCCAGAGAAAGGTTGAAACATTAAGAGAAGAATATTCAAAGACCCATTTTGAGATATTCCCTAGCATATTCAGAAAAGGTGGAAAACTAAAAAAGGGAAGCTTGGTGGATGAATGAGATGGGTGAAGAATTGTCAATCAGAACCAACAACATCATTAGCTTGGAAAGCACAATCTTTTTTGTTCAAACTGTAGAAACAATCGATGAGGCCAGATCATTTTTTGGGTTTTGGAAAAAGGAAGTTGAACAAATGAAGACAAAATGGGATGAAATGAGCAGCAAGAGGGATGAGGTCATTAATTTCCCTTGGCCAAATGATTAGGTGTTAATATCTTGGAAGGACAGATACAATGCAAGAAACCAAGAAGAAAGGGATATTGTGTGATGTGCAATAGATGGCAGCTCTCCCCAACATTTTGAAATGGACAAGCAGATACAAAGATATTTACATGAGAGGACCAAGGTAACAAAATCCATATGGCGGGCTCAGAATAAGTTTGAAGCAGTTGCAAAGATCAGGCGGTCAGAAGATAAAATACTTGAGAAATCTTACAAACAAAGTGGCTATCACTTCACTTGTGTATTCATCCTTTATATGAGTCATACATTTTGTCTTTTATCCAATTGATCTTGTTCCAATCCTCTTCTATAAAAGGATTCCCAAGATCATTGGAAAGGGCTGGAAAGTTGAGTTTTGTAAGCATATGTAAAGTTTTTCAGTTAGGGGATATAGTAGAATTGTACTAGATAGGTTTTCAAGATTAGAAATAAAGTTGAAGGTATGTACCATATTATTGAAGTGCTTATCTTTGATTACATCTTGTATACAAAAGTATGATTCTTTAAACTTAATACAAAGATCCAGATTTCAATCTCTCCTATGGTGTTTATCTTTTGAGTTATGAATTTTCTAGTTCATTAGCAGAGAGCTTACCTGTGTTTATGTAGTTGTTTTAGAGTTTTGATCAAGGATCAAATTAAATGATGCTCTAATTAATACATAGATTCATCTTGATATACACTAGGGTTTTATAAGTAGTATGAGGTTGGGATAGTTGTGTTTATAGACTGGAATCTCTAATAATAATTGACTTCTACATATGTTTTGGAGTATTTCCCAATGGATAAGGCACTGATCATAGACTAATAGTTTCCATATTGATGCATGTCTAGTTATATATTGTCTATGTTTCTGCAAACACAAACATAAAATCCAATATGTCCTATGTTTCTATGATTTTTTTTATTCCATTTATCTCATGCTCTATTTGATGGTTGATGTTCAATGGTTAATTAGCCAGTTATCTAGTATCTCCCGGTTGTGTTGAGCTATTGTGAGATTTCTGCTTGTTTGATACCATATAGAATATTGAGGGTATTGCAAGAACCTAAAGTGTAGGAGTATGGTTATGCATGCCTGTTAGTTGGTCCTTTTTATTTCATTGAATAGTAATTGGAGTTCGCTTCTCTATAAAATATGTCAGAAAGTGAAAAGGTTGCTATTCAGTCATCTTAGCATAAAAGACCACCAAGACTTGCATGAGTGTCTCTTTGCCATTTTAGGAAAATTTGGGGTTCTTTCTTTGTCAAGATGACACATCCTAATTTACCTTTCTTGGTCAGGCATTATTATGGATAGTCTCTTTTGGTTCCTTGCATGTGGTTATATGATTTGTTATTCATTTCATCTATTTTTCTTTCTTGGGAATATTCTTAGGTGATCATTTTATGTTATATTTTAGGAATTCATGCCTAGTTAGGAGTTGCGCTTGAGCTACTCTATTGACTGTAGTTGACCTTGTTTGAGATTTTGACTATTATGTCTTCTTGTGGAATATTATTTTATAATTTACCTTTTGGACTATATTTATCATGGTACCTATGTGTGTAAAATTATATTATGGTTATATCTCGATCTAATGGATTATTTGTTGGTATTTTTTTGTTAGTATCTTTTGTGTGTGTGTGTATTAATCTATATATAAGTATATGTATATGGGTGTACATGTGTTTATACCTATATATATGAGATATATATGGTTATATTTATGTGTTCATTGATATTTAATATTTCATGTAAGTATGTCACATTAGAGTTGTTATGTGTATTTATGATATTAGAAATATTATGTAAATTTATATTTAAGGATGGAGTATTAAATAGGTTGTAATTGTATTGTGTGGACAATAAATGCAATATTTATTAATTAATATGTTTAATTAATAAATAGTAGAATTGTAATACACACACACACACACACACACAGAGTATTATTTGGGTTATTATATAGTTAGAATTTGGAATATGCTATGTAATATAGTTGTGAGGGGGATACGACATATTAATTAATTAATAGTATGCGTTAATAATATTATTTATGATAAGGGGGAAATTAGAGTGATAAAGAATAATAAATAAAATAAATAAATATTAAATAATTTATTACTAAGGAAATCATAATGGAACAAATGAAAAATAAATCATTTTTATAATATGGTTGAATGGGTGGTTTTTCCCGTACAACTCCCTTCACAAGAAATAAATATGGAGAGGAAAATTATTCCCTCCATAAAATTCCTAGGAGATATTTATGGAATCTTAGAGGAGAGATTTTGAGTTGCATTTCTTTGATCTCTTCTAGAGTGGAGTTCTGATTGGATTGGATCTCCCTTGGCTCCTTTAATTGAGAATATCTACAAGACTCCAAGAAGGATACAATCTTGGAAAGGGAACTTGTTTTAAAAATTTATGTGTGTGTATTCCTTGTTCGTTACATTTCTCTAAAAATTGGATCAATGTGAATGTAGGGTGAGTTGATTATTATGTTTCTATATATATTATGAGATTATACTATGTTTTTGGACCATTACGTATCTTCTATAAATGAGTTTTTAATATTTTGAATGTTCTTTTGTGTGAGATAATTTTGTGAGTTGCATACTTGCTTTTATGTATTTTTTGTGTTGTATTATGCTTATGAGGTAGTTGATATCCTTTTGGAATAAGTTTTGTGGGTTTTTAATGGTTTTGGGATGAAATTTCTTCATTGTTCCGTATAAACTTGTTTCTGTTCCTAGATAAATACACACAATTATCAGATGTTTTGGGTTTTCTTATTGTTGTTGTTGGAAGGAAAACAAGAAGATCTCAAATGGATCATCCTCACATTCTGCTCCCAATGCCTGGATTTTGCCCAGTTTTAGCCATAAACTCAATTTTTTGTCCATTTCATTAAAAAATGACAATTTGTAATCAACTGCATAACTTAGAGCCTCAAGTGTGCAGATCAAATGACCAAGTGTGCAGATTTCCCAAAAAGTTAGTTTTAGGGCTATTTTTGGTGTTTAAGGGCCTAAATAGGTACCAAAGGTTGATAGGATCTTAATTTTTATGTATTTAATCTATGATTACATTTATTATGGTTATGATATCATGAATGGTACATTTTTATGCCTCCTTGTGTGTTTTGAAGCATTTTGAATGTCAGATTAGGGTTTAGGGTTGTCTAGTGGACTAGGGACAACCGATGATCACCTAAACCTAATCATACGGTAGTATGTTGTTATGATGTCATGATTTTTGATGTGATATGATTATTGGATGCATTATGATTTATATTATGGGTAAACAACCTAGGTTCACTAGGTGAGTGGCTCACACTATGGGGTCGGAGCCCTAAGTGGCTGCCAGGGTAACCCACTGATTAGTTGTTTTATTAAAGTAAAAACCTTAATAAATTAACTGGGTATGGGGGGAAAAAACACTAAAAAGGATCAATTTTATGCCTCTCCTATGCCTCTAGTGCTATTAAAGACTAGGGATGGGAGTGGGAAAATGTGCCTTTATGATGGCACAATCAAACAACCTCATCTTCATGAAAGGTGTTCAGTTCCGCATGTGCCTACTTGGTGGCTGGGGTCCAGATTTGAATGCCAAGGTAACTCAAGGGGTGAGAGATATAAAATTACACTCACCTAGCTTGTATCCTAGATTCTTTACACTCTTTTATTCTTGTGCCTCAGGTAGCCTTGTTTGAACTTGTTATCTTTTGTGATTTATACTTGTTTTTTGAGAAAGTTTTAAGCCATATTAGGTATGTCTTATTTTTCCCCTCTTGTATGGGTCTTGGTCTCTATCTCCTAGCTCAGGGGAGTGGGCCTACTAGTTCAATTTGGTTGGGTGGTTAATCTTTATTATATCAAGGTATTATTCAAGGTCTCTTGGATGATCCTTGCACATATTCCTTTATAGATTAGTAGTTGAAGGATTTATATTGTATAATGTATCTTGTTGATATTTATTTGATGTAAATTTATTTTTTTAATTGTAAGCTCTTGAAAATAATCATTTATATATGATGTAATTATGTAAATTTATTCAAAACAATGTATGAGGGAATGGGTACTTCTAGGTGAAATGAAAGGGAAATATTATGTAGGAATTCATATATGTTACAAGAATTAAAAGAAGTGTATTATGTTATTTGTTTATAATTCGTTATTATCTTATGTTACCCTTCTATAAAGAAAATGAACTTAGGTTTAATTGTATTTTATTGTATCTAGGAAAATGATTGGTAAAGAAGGAAGTGTTATCTCTTAATGTTCAAAAGGAATTGTTAGCAAATGGTAGAATAGTAATGGAACTTGTAACTAATGGATAGCTATGTATCAATGGAATTAGAAATGAATTGTTAATGTTAGGAAAGAAGGAAAATGTTATCTTTGACTCAATGTTAAATGAGATAGTAAACTTAGTAAATTGATTAGTTACAATAGATGGTTAGCTTGTATAGAAAATAATGAAATATGGACATTTATTTGGTCTATTAAAATGAATCTAGCCTAATGAAAGTCTATAAGGATAATTCAAACCTTAATGAATGTTTATCTCTACCCTAATATTTAAATGAAACTCATATAAAGGATATATTAGTAGATATTTATGATTTCAATGATTAGTTATGAAGTAATAACTTGAGTTGATAAATCAAATAATGATGATAGGTGGTTGACTTATGAGATAGTAACGTGCAGACCTTGGTGCATTATAAAGAATGTAAAGCTGAAAATTCATTACATATATGTTAAAGGTGAATAGGTTAATCAATGTTTCTTGAGTAGCGATGTTAGGGAACCTGTGAGGACTTAGGTTGGTTAGTAATCTTGCATTCAAGTTTTGTAAACATGTTCTTATCTATGTCTTAGAGTTTATGCATATCATATTAGTTAACTTAAAAATAAAAATTTACTTGTACCGTTAAGTGGTTTGTCCTCTCAAGTTCTCTGGAAGGGTTTTACAAAATTTCACTTCAAGGTAGTTGCATGCACATGGAGAAGATGATCAAAATTCATTTTGAAGCATGGAATATAGTTCATGATGTTGAAACCCATGAGGAGAAAAAGTATAAGGCACATGTATCACAAGTACAAGCTTGGTTAGATGAAGATGATGATTAGTTTTCCTTTGTGATTAGTTACTTTTGTGTTTAAAAGTTTATAGTTTTGTTTCCAAAGGACTTGATGAAGAGACATGACCTCCTACTATATCATATATAATATGTATTTCAAATATAATGTGAAAGGATGATTAAAACTCTTAGATATTATAGACAAAAGTTGTAGCAGTCTCTTTTATACTTAATATAATATTAGTACTTATGTTCTCTATTTTTTGTTGTGGAAGATTCTTTCATTCAATATTAGTTCTCTATGGTTTTACTTAAAATAAAGTAGAGGCTATCTTAAATATTCTTATGAAAGGATTATATATTTTTTTGGCAATTTGATAAACTGGATTCATTTGAGACTTTCTTATCCTTTTGAATCTTGTCTAATTGGTCTTTTCAAGTAAATTTTAAACTCAATTACACTAATTGTTGTAACAATAAATAATTAAATAATATGAAGGTTAGATTAGCAAACAGATTCATCCATGTGTTGAAAGTAAAAATTTTCCCACAGAGTTATACGTAAAATCTTGAAGGGGTGACTTTGTAGCTCGAGGGAGAAACAAGGCACTGGAAAATCATACATAAATTCATTCAAAACTTGAATCGAGATTCAATAAGAAAGATAAAGTAGAAGAAAGACTCTAACAAAGATTAGATTATTTGAGGAAGAAAATCAAAAGTAGAATAAAATATAGAAGTAAAAGTGTAGAGGTAGGGGTAGGACAGATTAGAATGTGAATAGAAATAAGTTAGAATAAGAAGTTAGTAGTAGAAGCAGAGATAGAGGTAAATTATGTAGGATAACTTGTGACTAAGAGGGGAGTGAATCAGTAAAAATAGGTATTGACCTAATTCAACCACCAATCTGATTAACTGCACTAGTAACTTCTTTACTTCAAAGCATATGAATGAAATAAACAAATAATAGTAAACAATTTCAAGCATCCACAACTTTAAAAAACATAAAAAATAATATTTTATCATGGAAACCCCTGTCAAAGGGAAAAAAACCACGGTGGAGATAACACCCACAAGCCCAATACTGCAGTAAATGAGTTTTCCTTGTTAGGAGCTAAAAATATCCTTTCTGAGAGTTCACCCTGTTGGAAGTGATTAGTACACTGTTATGAGTACAAAAATATAAGCTATAACCTACCACACTAGAGGATTTAAAACGTCAATAAAGAAGCTACCCTGTTAAAGGATTTACAAATAAGAACCTGTTAATGTTCACCTTGTTAGAGGATTTGACCTGTTGCAACTGTTAGGGAACAACAAGATTGTTGATCTGTAGAATAGCACTGATTTACTATCAGATCCATTTCATTTCTCTGAACTTAGTAAATTTCTCTCTTCTCTCTGATTGCAACTTCAACTTGAAATAATTAAAAACCCTAATCACCCAAAAAATCTTCAACAACAAATCTTTTTTTTTTTTTCTTTTCAACAACTTTTTCAATATGAGCAGTTCCTACATATAAACAAATTACACTGCCTTAAGAATGATCTTCAAATTTCTTTCTTGAGATAGTACCATGTGTCAAATTGATAATATTGATGAAAGAAATGATTTATCATGACTACGTTAGGTCAAGATAAGATCTTCAAGTTTATATCTCCAAGACAATAAAATATTCTTTTACTTTTTCAATGCAACACCTTAAATCTATTTTAAATTCTTGCATAGATCTTGTAAATATCAATACATTGGATGTATAACCTTTATTCCACATCATCAAATCATTATAAATGATCGTATCTACTTTACCCTCACTAATTTGCAATTTACTGACTGGTTGATCGAGAACATAAAAGTTATACCTGTCTTAGTGTCTATGACACTGAAAACTCTACCACCACTTAACCAAATAATTTATGGTTAGAATCATAGATTCCTCATACCATATCAATACTGTATCTTTGAGCACAACATGTGAATCTTTCTGTAACTCGGTCACTACCACAATCTGACTAATATTGTTCTTCTTGAACACTTGTCAACGTACATAGTTGATCTTTCCTTTACCGATCATGTACACTTCTTACTAATCATTGTAATAATTATATTTGAATATATTTATATCAAGGACAACCAATTATGCATCCACTCATGACCGCTTTGCATATCTCCTTCAAAACTTATCATAATGCCAACAATCTCCCCCTTTGCATTGATGGAAAAAAAATTTGTTAATCTCAAAAAATATTACATTGCATACATACTATAACATCATCCTCAAATCATAATCCCCCTTAAATTATTCATGTTATCACACACATCATTACATAATCCTTCCATACATTACATTACACATCATTCTCCCTTTTTTGTAAACAATGACAAAGGATTATAAGTACTTACTAGAATTACATTTGGTGAAACAATTTCCTTGAAATTGATCTTCGTTGAATTCAGATATGTAACCCATGACTTTTGTAAGTGATCCATAGATAGAATTTTTCCATGTATAACCAATGATGTTCCTTCCATATCATTCAAAGTGTTCACCTCTTGTTGACTTAGTATTCTTTCTGGATTTCTCACATGTTGTTGCATGAGATCCATAGTGGGAGCTAGATAGGTCTGTAGCTCCATAAGTGATAATATTATGTTATCTTGCTTAGCTTGCAACATCTTCATGTTGTTTTAAATCATCTTTACCTTAAAAGTGTATGTTGAAACTGAACTGGTTAGATGATCAAAATTTGTAATCAAATCATCAAGTTCATGTTGGAATTCCTCTCTCTTCTTCTCTAGATCCCGTGTAAAGGATGTAACCTTGGAAATTTTTACAAGAATATTTCCTTTCTCCCATATATTTTCCTTTATTTCATTCACTAAAACTGAAAGTGACTCTTTTTCCACTATAATGGTTTCTTTCAACTTATCAGCTCATTGTCTATCGTATTATTTTATTGCTAACTCCATAGGTGCAATCTCCAAGTTAGGTACTTGATTAGAAACAACATTGACCAACATACCCAATTGATCAATAGTATTATCTTATTTTCCATACCTCACATTAGGTACTAAATTCTTGATTATGTTTCTAGCTCCTTCTAGTATGTTGGCCTTCTTTTTCTCTTCCTTCAACTTGCTCCTTTCAGCTTTCTCCCTGAGTGCAGTAGACATTTTCAATAGCTCTTTAGGACTCATCTAAGTAATATCAAAAAAAAATTGTATTCCTTCATCTTCTGATTCTCCTTCATCTTCTTATGAACTATTTGAATCCTTTTTTTTTCTCTTCTTTACTATGCTACATTCACCGGTTAGATCTAGTTTCCTCTTTACTCAAAGTATGTCTTCATCATCCTTATGACTTGTCTCTTTCTCATAAATCTATTATGGGATATCAGAGATAAAATTATCTATGACATCATTAATATCTTTAGTTTCTCTCTCTTGTACTTTCCTTGCCTCTTCAATCGATTTGACTTCAGCAACAATCTCAAACTCTAGAAACTTTGTCAATATATCCACTGTCTCATTCCTTACTAACTGAGCATCACCAATGAGGATTCTTGTAAATTTTTTATTTATCTTAGACTATTCTCTCATTGCTTCAAATTCCAACTCTATATTTTCTATAGACACTTCAGGTTGCAAAGTGTAAGTCATGTTCCATCATTATTTTGTCAATCTTCAAAGCTTCTCTCCATCTTTTATTAACCGCATTAATTAGTTCTTTAGGTACAACTTTGTAAAGTTTACTAGGTGAATTGTAAAAAGTGTGTAAACTTTTTACAATTGCATCTTCAATCTTCCTTTTCTCTGAACTGTCAAACCTGTCAAAGTAAGTCCATACTTCTATCATATTTCCATATTCCTTAATGTCTTTGACAATGTTCTCAAGAATGATAGTGATGTCAATTTTATCAGTTTCTATAGTAGTAGACTTTTTCTCAGACTCAGTTTTGACCTTTTCTTTACCTCTCTTCGTATATGTTGACTCTTTCTAGCCTGATGTAATTTCTTTCTTTCTTCTGTAAGTTCTTTGAATAGTCTCATGTGTCTCCTTCTCTGACTTAGTCTTATTAGAAGTAGTGGAAGTAGATGTTGACTGTTTCAGTACTAAACTCCTTGTAACTCTCTGAGGTCTCTTCTACTTCAATTTTAGTATCCTTGGATCCTGCATCAAGTGTGCCCACTTCCTCATTTTCTATTTTATTTCTAATTCTTTTCATCATTTTAGGTGTAATGCCACTCACTTTGGCTAGGTTGTCGACTTGTTTTTAGATCTTTCTTTGGATTACAGGTGCTCTTAACTCATTGTAGATTTTCAATTATGACTCTCCATAAGTTCCAAACCGAGGTGTTTAAGTATAAATTGGTTTAGATAATAGAACATTAGAATGAATAGTGACTAGATCACTATCAAATTCATAACCCATGGCATGTATCCAACATGTTCTAGGTTGCACTTCTTACAACATGCAGGTATCTGTGTCTACTAGAAAACATATATCATCTTTATACTTCTAAATAATACCGGTTGGGATTATTTCTCTTAGGTTCATTTTACTTTGAAACTCTTCAAAATAACCCCACATAACCGAATCAAAGTTATTTCCTAAAGTCCTCATACATTTCTTAATCTGCTCTACTACAGGTCTATCCTTTGACCATGTAATAGAGCCTATTCTAGGAAAATGATTCTATAAGTAAAAGAATATAGATACCAAGAGTGATCCATATTTGAATGATTTCTTCTTATATTTCTTGATATTCTCCATGTTCACAAATAATTGACTCCTCAACATCTCACAAAGATCATATTTTTCATCTACCTTCACCATTTTGTATGCATCATGAATAGCTCCACCAAGTACATTGTTCAATCGACTTGACCAATATACTATGTATCCTATCACAATTGAAGAGAATCTCACTTCTTTGTTAGTTATATCCTTGATAGTCATGTCTCTATGATCCTATTTAGATTTGGTTAAAAGAATAACCAAGTTTGCAACAATAGTTCATAGAGTAGGTGCTTCACCGGTCGCACAAAATCCAGTAACTCTATGGATTAACTCTTTTGAAATATCGAGAGGCTTATCCAGCCAAATAAATTAATCATGTACTCTACTCAAAACATATCTTATCCATCTTGGATGAAACTCATCAGGTATCTCAACATCATAAGTGAAACCTTTTGAACCAAATGCATATGTTCATCTTTTACCTTCACACCATTGCTTAGTTTAAGAAATTCATTATGGATGTCATTAGTTCCAAGTTCTTCCAATTTGTAGTGAATGAGAAAATATATGTCTTCAATTAACAATACACCATAGGGTATCGAGGATAGGGCACCCATTGGATCATTTTCATTTTCCTAAATTGGGTGTAACTTGAATATGGGTCTTGGCTCATCAATGATGTCGACCAGAACTAGAGTATCCATAATGTTAGCAATCAATCAGTAGAAATAATTTTCCTGTAAGGATATTTTATTTTCAAGCTAAAATATTGATTGCACCGATTAGATTCTTCCACGAGAAATCTTAGTCCACAAACACAAATAGTTCTCGCTATGTAATGTAACCAAAAGTTCTTCAATAAACTTTGTTAGAATGTAAAGTGATAAAAGAGTTTACTTTCTCATATTTATAACTTTTGAGAATGTAGTCGTTAGACATAATGGTCAAATAGTTCTTTCCACTGACCACAATGATTAAAACATAACACTCATTATATGCACACAAAAACTTTATCTTTATTAGACATCATTAACTTTCAAGTAGGCATCTCAAAATGCATATGAATCTTACTGTTCATGAAGTTGGGGGACCGGTAAATTATTTGAATTTAAGTGCTCCCCCTAAGAAAATAATGTTCTTAGTTCACCGATGCATTCTTCACATTTACTAGACTTGTGGAGTTCTCAGTTAATTATGAAAAATTCAATTCTCCTTTCCTCACCCATTTTTTCTTCATATGATTTCTTATTTCATCAGCATTAACAGTTCCTTTACCTTTGGTAGTTTCATCATTGGTCACCAGTTGACCTCTAGTATACTTTCTTGCTCTACATGACCTAGTAAGATGACCAACCTTGTTATAGACACAACATAAAATACTTGTTGGATTCCAGGGACCAGAATTGTCTCTGTATGACCTTAGTCTATAGTTCACAGCCATGTGTCCATAGTTGTGACATTTAGAACAAGTAACGTCTAACCGGTTACCTTCATTGATAGGTTTCTGACTGTTGTAGTCATATGACAACTAGTTGTTGATTCTCACACTGCACTCATTAGCTTTATGTCCAAAAAAATTTCAATAGAAACAAAATCCATGAAATGTATTAGTTCTAGCATTGTAGTTATCCGTTCTAGCACGGGATTTTTTTGATCTAGCAATAGAACCTCTAGGTCTGACATTTGGACCAATCAGCTTAAACCAACATATATTATTAGTATGCCCTTCCTTATGACAATTAAAAAATACCATTTTATATCTTCTCTTGTCATTACTGCTGTTCACCTTGGCTGTTGATTTGCTTTCTTCATTAATGTCCTTGGTGCTAGAAGATTCACTAGCTTCAAAGTTTGTAAAACCTAAGCCTTTTTTTCTCCATTCATTCTCTATCTTTCAATTTGTTCATCAAGTTTAAGATAAATATTTCTGAATTTCTCCAGTAGATCATTTGCAGCTTTCAACTCTTCTTTTAGCTCATTATCTTTCCTTATCCCTTCATTCTCTCTTTCAATGTCATCTTTATCTTCATTTGTATCATGTAAGTGTTCCTTCAATGTAGAAATCTCTTTCTTTGTTCTGAATAGAAGCTCCAACTTATCTGTAAGGGTTTCATCTTTGACCTTTAGGGCATCTTCAGCAATTTTCCTAGCATTATCAACAGCCCTTCTTCTTTTAAGTTCTTCAACCATCCTGATAGACTGACTTTCAAGATCTCTTTTCAGATTTTTCACTTCACTTTTGAGTCCACTATTTTTATCCATCAGATCTGCAAGTGCTTCCTCTAATTCTGTAGATAAAATACCTTCAAAAAAGTATTCAATGTAGTATTAACTTTCACTCAACTACTCAGCAAGTTCTCTTCTCTTAGCAACGGAATGCCTCAACTTTTCCTTCAGTTCTTTAATAACTTGGCTTGCATCCTCAAGTTGATTTTCATACTTGTATCTATCCATGTTGACTTATAGGGATATTTTACTCAAGATATTAGACTTATAACCAAATGGACCTATGATTTGATACCAATTATAGGATAACTTATGACTGAGAGAGGGGGTGAATAAGTACAAATAGGTATTGACCTAATTCAGCCACCAATCTGATTAACTGCACTAGCAACTTCTTTACTTAAAGGGTAGAAAATAAGTGCCCCAAGGAAATAATGGAACGAGTAGGAGCACGAGTAGTAGCATGAGCAGGAGCATGAGCAAGTGCAGGAGTATGAGGATGAGCAGGAGCAGGAGCAGGGGCAGGGGCAGAAGCAGGAGTACGAGCATGAGCATGAACAGGAGAAGAGGCTAGAGATCGAAGGTATTTCCCCAATCTGCAAAATGATTTTGCTAAAATCTTTAATGGCATCCCAATTGTAAAACCTCTGATTGTACAACCTGCAACCAATGCACAAATAGATTTGGGATTCTAGCGTTGTTCATTTTTGGAGAAAAATACATTTTACAACAGAGATGGCAAGGAAAATCATTCAATTTTGTGGGAAAGTGGTGGTACAACCTGCAAAACCCTTCTTTGTTAATCCTAGGTTTCATGTTCAAAGATATTTGCAAGCGGATATGTCAGACTGCAAGATGCATCCTGCATCTTGTAAAATAGAAGTCATTCCCATTAGGCCCTAGTCAGGTGTGCATTCATATGAAGTAGGAGAAGCTTCCCGAAAAGCTGAGGATGCTAGGCATTCTCATGATCTCATACCTCATCCACATGATGCACCTAAATTTGAAACTAGATTTAGGCGGGAAACACAAAAATTAAAAAAAAATACATCCGATCAAGGGTCAAAAACAATTTAGGGATGGAAAGCCCCCTCAGTATGGTCAACACTCTAGCAATCAGTTTCAGAAGCCACCCATATTTGATATTTGTGAGGAGTCGCCTCCTGGCTCATCAAATATCGCTAAACCAAGAAGTGTGAGTATGTTGGATAACTCTGGCAAGAAATCAGATGTGGACCTTAGCAATGACAACAATGATAAGGATTCTACTTTTGAGGAGGATCGAGATATTCATGCATGCATGAATACCAAGGTTGGGTCATTTAGACCAACACCCACTAGAGCCCCCTTCATTCCAAAAAAGTTAGCTCAGGTATGGCAGAGGAAAAATACCAAAGAAAGGGATAATCAAGAGGCTAAGAAGGTTGCACCAGACCAACCCCTTGTCATTCTTCCAGAACAATTGTTGCAGAAACATATTGGCTTCCTACGTCATTTAGCCCTTATTGGTAAGTTTACCAACAACACCCTTCTCTTTTTTGATATTAAAAGTTGGGTTTCAGATTGTTTTTGATTATGGTAAAAGCACGTTTTGAAGGGAACCCCAAAACCCTTTAACAAAACAAAGAGAGGAAAGGCTAAAAAAAAAAAAAAAACCCCACAAGCAACAGACTGACCCAAAGATGGGAATAATCAACAGAGGGTCAAAACCTAGATTTAGCAACAATTACATTCAAGACAAAAAGAAAAAAAGACCAGCTGGAAAGAAAACAAAGAAGAAACCCGCCAGCACCAAAGTCAGATCAAAGATTTTAGAAGGCATTCAGAGTCCATCAGCTGACTCTTCATAGTCGTCACATTCTCTCTCAGCATCTGGAGGTCCGGATCATCATTCTTCTGCACCTTAGATCTAGTGCGAGTTCCAGGTCCCGAGTGCTGGGAGGAAACAGGGTGATCAGCATTGCCTTTATTGTTTTCCAGCCAATTGCTCAGAGAAATCAGATTCTCGAGCGTGGCCTTCATTCCAGTGTTTACCAGTGTGAGAAAGTGTTTCAGCATTTCTTCATTCCCATTAATTTTCTTCTGAATGGGAGTCATTGCTGCTTCAACAGCATTTCTAATTTTTCCTCAACATCATCATTAACAGAAGCATTGGGATTTAGGGAGATATCATTCCTGATTATATTAATGGTTTCCTCAATCATGGAGCTCTTGTTCTCCAATTTAATGCATCTGTTTTTGAGTTCC
>MU223925.1:1057553-1074295 GCA_018584345.1 Thuja plicata | reverse complement strand
GGAGATCTCATTTTCGAGATGAGCCATGTGGGCTATTTAGTGGACCTTCATTTTCATAGTTGGGGGTTCAGAATTTAGAAAGGAGGTACTTTCAGTGAACTGTTTGATCCTGTAGACCTCTTTTATGCATTTTGTATCCATCTGGTTGCAGATTTTGGAGAGAGGAAATTTTAGTGAATATATTATTCCTAAGTGCTTTGAAGGCCATTTTTGTAATCATTTTGTCAAATTTTTGAAGAAATGAACCAAATTCTTTGGCTCCCATTTTGTGTACTTGTTTTTCAATATCGAATCCTGTTTCATCTTTTCTAGCAAGTGTTAAATTGGTTATTATCTGAAGGAAGTGAATGAAATACTGTTCCTTCTTAGGAAAATTAGCTGCCCCCTTGGCCTTGCATGAGAAATGTATGTTGTTAATTCTCCAAGCTGTTTGTGGTAGATCCCTGATAGCATGAATTTATTAACCTATATGTTGAACAGAGATTCAGATTGTTAAAGTATGCATTCATGAGTCGGGATTGAAATTCATCTTTTTGTGAAATCTGAATTCATTCTTGGTGTATCACCCCTATCTATTTCCAGTTTTAAGGTTTCTTTTTTCCCTTTCCCTACTAAGTTTCAAATTAGGAGGTGATATCCATATTTTATAGGAACCGGCCTAGAATCTGGAGATTCCTCTTCACTCATAGCCTACCCACAGCTAGGAGAGGTTTCCATTGTGAGGATGGAATTGTCATGTAGCCCTAATGCCTGAGTTAGGGTGACAATTTTAATTCAGAACAATCCCAAATTACAATTTAGCAGTCCTTAAAGCTCCATCGTCCATTCTTCGAAAGATACAAACACTAATTAGAAAAAATTTATGGACTGCAAATATGAATCAAGAGAAGAAAATACCTCTTATATATTTACAAGATATGTCACATATACCTGCAGTAGGAGGAGTAGGGGTGTACGACCTAGCAAACAAAATGAGGCCTTTGGTGGAAAACTAATTTGGAAAATGTACTCAAAACCACAGAACAAATGGTGTCAAATTATGCAACAGAAATATCTGGACAATAATGATCCCTCATGAATTATATCAATTCAGGATACTCCTAAAGGATCAGCCATTTGGGACTTCATGTCCTCGTCAAGAAACATTGTTGTGAAGTATGTCACTTGGGAAGTAAATAATGGATGCAGTATAAAGTTCTGGAGAGACTCGTGGAGTGGACAACCTCCTTTGTGCACAATCTCAAATATTGTTGATGTCAAATAGGCCACAGAACAAAATTGGGCTATTTACCTAATTCACTACATTTCAATAGTGGCCAGATTTTTAGGAAAGGTCATTTGGAAGGACCCAGAGGAATTAGCCTTAAGTGAAAGGGAAAAAGAAACACTTAGAAACATTCTATCCAAAAGAAATGTTTATCTCTCTACAAGTGAGGATAAATTAATCTGGGCTCCAGCAATAGATGGTAACTATTCAATTAAAGAGGGATATAGACTCCTTCAGCAAATAGGATTAGATAAGACTCCCTCATGGGCTTACTCCTTTTGTTGGAACCAAATTGTTTTACCAAAAGCGGGTTGTTTTGCCTGGCTTGCAATTAAGCACAGAGTGTTGACAAGTGATAGGCTAGATAAATTTAGAATAGCACCTCCATTTAAGTGCTTGTTGTGTGTTGGTCCCAATGAAACATTGGATCATTTATTTATGACATGTCCATTTGCACAGAATTGTTGGATGTTTGTTTTAAATAAACTAATTTTTTGTACTCCCCTTCCAAACAACATTTGAGACCTCTTCCAATCTTGGTCGAACCTATGTTCAAAGTCACTCTTTAGCAACATTTGGAAATGTACCCCTACTTCAGTAGTATGGGCCATCTGGTGGGAAAGAAATAAACGTATCTTCAGGAAGGTCTCCTCTCCGATTGAAGTAGTACTTGATGGCATTGATAAAGCAATTTCACAAGTTTTCAATGCTACACTGAGAAAATGAAATTTTAATCCAACTATTACTCAATGGGATAGTATTATTTTTCGTTCTTGGAAACGACTCTTGATTCCATTTGGATGTGCAATAACAAAGCAAAACACAATAAAAATTGATCGGAGGTTAAATGGATACTGCCCCCATCAGGTATATTAAAATTAAATTTTGATGGGGTGTCCTGAGGAAATCTAGGCAACTCGGGTTTGGGGGCTTGCAATCGAAACTCACAAGGGGATTTTTTGGCGCTGACTGCTTCACCCTTACCTACAGGAAAAAATAATCTTTCGGAAGCACATGCCTTACTTTCGGGTTTAATTCTTGCTAAGCAGGGAGGATTTGATCTAATGCATATAGAAGGTGACTCCTCAGTCATAATTAATGCTTGTGTGAAAAGACAATCAACTTCTTGGCAACTCACCTATATACTTAAACAAATTTGGAATCTGCTAGACACAATGCAAGAAGTGAACTTTTCCCATACACTTCAAGAAGGTAACAAAGTGTCAGACATGTTGGCAAATTTAGGGTGTGACAGGCTTATGATTTTAGCAATCAATACAAGCAAGCTCATTGCAGAGAATGATGACCTCCAAATTTTGATTAATGAAGACAAACCACTTGACAATGGCTAAAATTTATTGCCATTTCAGTATCTCATGGCTCCGTACACCCACACAAAATCAAGGTAAGTGAATAATCAAAATTGCCCTCACCCTGATACTGTAGGGACGCGTGGAAGTCTTCGTATAGAGATACAATTAACAAGGATTACCGAAGATCATTGATCACATCTAAATCACATGAATCAACTCACCTCACACGCGCAAGACAAATCAAATGGGATGTTGCATTAAATAGCACAGATTGCAGAATCGATCAACTTGAATGATTTTGGAATCTGTAAAGTTGGGGTTGGCTATTTATAGAAAGCTCATTGTAGAGTGGAATAACACAAATTTCAAATGGCGGATCTAGCTGATGTATGCATCCATTGTGATTCATGCTCCAAGCTTCACAGGGAGGTGTTGCCGAATAATTATAGGATCTAGTTAGTGTCAAGGGTTGACGAAGAGGTTTTGCCTACAACCATCAGTGATTATGTCCTTGATAGTATGTTCATTGCATAGTCATCTCCCATCAAACGGGTGATAAAATAGGTAATTGGTGATGAACACCTAATTCCCAATTCAAAGCAGTTCCTCTACCCTTCCCAGTTAGTATCAATATTTCTCTCCAACGCAATGGATTTGATGCAGTCTGTGCACTTAATTGAAATTCTTGCATTCAAAGTTGTTCAAAAACAATTTTGGATTGGGAATAATCTGAAAAATGCCATGCAACACTATGACTTATGGAGTGGCCAAGCACTTGTGGGGGTTTATTTTTTCTCCATCAATTATTGCAATTTCATGATTTTCTAGCAACATACGACGGGGTAAAATGGACGCTTGACAATCAGAATGTTAAGTATTTGAACAATGTTCTCAAGGTCACTACAAGGGTTCTTGGAGTGCAGTTGGAAAATAGGGTGAGAAAGATTGTTGGATATCTTTTGGAACTCCTTGGGTTGCCAAATCCTGCATCCCCAACACACGCTCATCCCATTCGATCTTCAGTATGGAAGTCATCGGGTCATGGCAAAGAATGGAAATTTTGGGAGGAAGGTGAGGCATCAGATGTTGTGTCTAAGGAAGCACCTTCTCAGTGATATGGTTGTTTTAGTCATGAACATGGAGTTGCAGAGACCACAACTCGGCCAAATCAACCTGCTGCTATTGTTGACATTGCCTGGAAGCCGATATCTATCTCGGAACAGGGGAGTGGGTGGGGTTCGAATCCCACGGTCACTTCAGGCTGGATTGCAAAGGAAGACATGCCCCGTGGCACTAGTTGGGAAGTACCTAATTCCCCAAGATGAATAGATGAATGGACAGATGGATGGCCTTTGTATCCTCAATTTGGTATTCAACAAAATGACTTTGCTGTGATGGAGGAATGACTAACCAATAAAGGGTGATAGATTGTAAGCCGAAAGAAGACATTTGGGAAAAAAAAATTACTGTATTATTTGGTTATGTCATAAAATTTTGTGCCCATGTCGAAAATACCATGGTTAGGGTAGTAGCAAACATTTGGGCAAAAAAATTTGTATTACATTAATCGGTTATGCCCTAAACTTTTGTGCCCATGTGGCAAATACCGTGGTTAGGCTAGTATAGTTAATGAATATCTCATATAAATGTAGTTTGATCTCACGAATATGTCATATTTTTTGAAAATCCTTTGGATCAAATTTTGTACAAGCAATGATTCTGGGTTTTCTTTCTGATTCTTTCCCGAATGAGATTTCAAATCAGTTTTTAAATATTAATATTATATTCAGTGGCTCGCCCACTTTTGCTTTAAAAAAAACTTCTTTACTTCAAAGCATATGAATGAAATAAAAAAATAATAGTAAACAATTTCAAGCGTCCACAACTTTAACACACATAACATAAGTATTTTATTGTGAAAACCCTTTTTAGAGGGAAAAAACTACGGTGGGGATGACACCCACAAGCCCAATATTGCAGTTAATGAGTTTACCTTGTTAGGAGCTATAAATACCCTTTCTAAGGGTTCACCCTGTTAGAAGTGATTAGTGTACTATTAGGAGTACAAAAAGATCAGATATGATCTACCTCGCTAGAGGATTTAAAACCTCAATAAAGAATCTACACTGTTAAAGGATTTACAAATAAGAACCTGTAAAAGTTCACCTTATTAGAAGCTTTGACCTACTACAACTGTTAGGGAACAACAAGAATGTTGATCTATAGAATGATATTGATTGCATATCGGATCCTTTTCAGTTCTCTGTACTCTATAACTTTCTATCTACTCTCTGATCGCAACTTCAAATTGAAATCATAGAAACCCTAATCACCCAAAAATTCTTCAACAACACATCCTTTTTTTCTTTTCAACAACTTTTTCAATATGGGTAGTTCCTACATATAAACAACTTGCACCGCCTTAAGAATGATCTTCAAATTGCTTTTTTGAGATAGTACCATGTGTCGAATTGATAATCTCGATGAAAGAAATGACTTATCATGACCGCATTAGGTCAAGATAAGATCTACAAGTTTATATCTCCAAGACAATAAAATATGTTTTTACTTCTCCAATGCAACACCTTAAATCTATTTTAAATGCTTGCATCAATCTTGTAAATATCAATACATTGGATGTATAACCTTTATTCCATGTCATCAAACCATTAGAAATGATCGCATATACTTTACCACTAACAGATCTGTGATCTACGGACTGGTTGATCAAGAACATAAAAGTTCTACCTGACTTAGTGTTTGTGACACTGAAAACTCTATCACCACTTAACCAAATAGGTTATGGTTAGAACCATAGATTCCTTATACCATATAAATGCTATATCTCTAAGCACAACATCTGAATCTTTCCTTAATTCAACCGCTACCACAATCTGACTAATAATATTCTTCCTGAACACCAGTTAACGTACATAGTTGATCTTTCCTTTACCGATCATGTATAGTTCTTTCCGATCACTATAATCATGATATTCAAATATATTATCATCAAGGACAATCAATTATGCATCCACTCATGACTGCTTTGTATATCTCCTTCAAAACTTATCATAATGCGAACAAAGTAAACCATATATCGGAGTAGTTAGAAGCAAGGTTCATAGCTAAGAAAGAAAGTGGCTAAGAATAAAAGTAACAGAAAGAATACAAAGTAGAGAAGATAATCGGAATAACAGTAAGCAAATTATTCTATCCAAGACATATATGCCACTCAAAGGTAGATAATAGAAGTTATAGCATAAGATAGAAAAAACAATTTTCTATAAAAAGCTTCAACTTAAGGATAAAGTTGGAGAATAGGTTTACCCGCTTGTATGTGGTAAATTTGGCCTTGTTAACTCACCATACACTTCAACATAGTCCTTCTTCACCAGGTATACACAAGACTAAATATGAGATTATTCATCATTTCTACCTGCATGATTCAACCTATTTCCTTCTATCCAGATGGGGTTTTCTAAATTGCTCTCAGAACGAGAGTCTCACAACCATGGACCAATCTAGGAATCAAGGATTTATCTCTATGAATTCAATACAATGCAATATTATTCTAAGAATGAGAGATGTAAGATAATCTAAGACATTATTTTTAATGCAATTATTCTAGAAATTGAAACTATCTTATTGCGAAATGAAATTATTCTATATGAGATATTAAGAAAGGTGACAATAATTCAGTATTCTAACAATGCAAAAGTGAGTGGGTTTTGAATGAGAGATGGGAGTTCTTTTATAGACTCAGAGGTTGTTCAGAATAGAAACTTTCCTTTTTGAAATAAAACAGATAGAAAAGCCAGTTTAAAATAGAAAGCTTTCTTCAAAAGAAAATAATAAATTGTTTTCCCTTTGCTTTAACTACTTTTTTTTTTATTTAATTCTTTTCTCTTTTGATTTAACTGTTTTATTTGTTTTCTTCCTTTGATTTAATTCTGTTTTATTTTATTTTAATTGTTTTTTTCCTTTGATTTAATTCTGTTTTATTTGATTTTAATTGTTTTCTTCCTTTGATTTAATTCTGTTTTATTTGATTTTAATTGTTTTCTTTCTCTTTAAAGTACAATTAATCAAAAGATTCTATTTCTGAACAGAAGAAAGATTTTTGAGAGAATATCCAATTAATTAAATAAATATGACCTCATAATTGCTTTTCTCAATTATCTGAATAATTAAATTCAATTATTGAAATGAGGATATTTATTTAATAATTAAATATTGTTTAATTCCTTTTCATGTGTCTTAGCTAAAGATGGTGAATTTAATTTAATTAAAGTGCTAGAACTTTATAATTAAATTAATTCAATCATAGGGTTTATTTAGCCAATAGATATTTAGGAATTAAACATGATGTATGATTAATGCAGATTTAGGATTTTCTACATTTGACACTTAGGTTGAGTAGAGTCAGTTAAAAACTCAGAATTTCCTAGTACAATAGGACTTTGATGATCTAGAGGAGTAACAAATGCAACAAATTTGGTTAAGGTTGCAAGTTGTCAATTTTGGGGTGTTACATTTTGCCCCTCTTTGAATTGATGTGCGGGCAGCGCATTGATTCAAAGAATAGTCTGATGCCTGAAGCACAGGAGAATAGATTTGAAATTGATGATGCAAAGATTTCAGAGCCATCTCCAAAATAGAGCTTGACTCTCCGAAGTCTAGGTTAGGTTGCCGAGACATCGGTCAAATAGAGTTTTCAAGGGAGGTCTTCAAAATGAAGCTTGATCCTTAGGAATCTGGGTTAGAATGTCCTGATACCTAAATAGATTTGATATCTTTAACAAGACTATTCTCAGAATGAGGCTCAACCTTCAGGAGTCAGGGTTAGAATGCCCCGATACCTGTCCAACAAGATATTCAATAGAGATTTTAGGACTATCTCCAGAATGAAGCTTAGTCCCCCAATATCTTGGTTAGATTGCCAAGACACTGGTTAGATAGATATCTTTCACAAGACTGTCCCCAGAATGAGACTTAATCTTCAGGAGTCAAGGTTAGAATGCCCCGATACCCGTCCCAAAAAAGATAGTAAATAGAGATTTAGAATCATCTCCAGAACGGAGCTTGATTATCAGGAGTCAGGGTTAGATTACCCTGATACTTGTCCCAAAAAGATAATTTTTTGAGAATCATCTCCAGAATGGAGCTTGATCCTCAAGAATCTGAGTTGGATTGCTCAAATGCTTAATAGATGACAAGATGTAAGGAACAAAGATGCCCTTATTGATTGTGGAGTATCCATTTTTGAATATGAGGTATGAAAAATTGAACATACCCCAAGTGATGAGATGCCCCTAGAAATGAGGACTTATGAAAATCAGATCAGATTGATTGAAAAATAGATTCAATGATGTAATCATCCTGCCCCCTCGGGAGAGAAATGGAAAGATGACACGCCATAATGATGATGGAGAGCAAAAAATCACAAATAGATGTTGAATCAGAGATCAAGAAGAACTCAGAACAGATTGTGGAAGAATTTGAAAGATTCAGAATCAATTTCAAGCGATTTTGAGGTCTAGTTGACCAAGTTTGACTAAGGTTGACCAGAGTTGACCAAAGTTGAATTTTGAGGAAAAAAGTCAAATATTTGAGAAAATGATTATATGATAAGATTCTGACAAGAAAGAAAAGCTAGAAAGTCGACTGCACAAGCATCCAATTGCGTCAGTCCCAAAAATTTTAAAATGCAATTTTGAGTGATATAGAAGTGTCAGAATTTGATTTTGATCCCGAAAATGGGTTGAGCATATAGCTGAAGATAGAGAGTGGGGATCAAAAACTTGTGTAGTAGTGATGAAGCTAGAATGGTGAAGAAGAACTCCCCAATGTATGAACCCAAGAGAACACAATGAAGAGAACATCGGATCGCTGCCACAATGCAAGTCTAGAATGAAAATGCAATCCTATGCTAGATGCAATATGAAAGTGTAATTCTAGGACATGGTTGTGAGACCCATCGTAAAATCACCATCATTGAGCATTTTTTGGAAAATGAAATTTGATACAACCCTTACTAGCGCCACAATGCAACCATAAGGATATGAATATGACTTGTCATCGGATAAAATGTAAGAAACAAATGTAAGCACCAGGGCACAAAAGCCAAGATGACCTGAACATTGTTTCCAGTTAATGCTACAAGACTACACCAGTATCGAGGCATTCAAATCCAAGATAACCATGAGTGTGATCATGTGTAAATAAACAGATCAATAAAAAACAAAGCAATGACAAACAGTGCAAGAATAGACAAGGAGATAGTACCGACCTCACCATGGTGTACAAATAAACAAGATCGAGGGATGTGAAGTTGTTCCACCTTAGTGCGGGAGCTCTTATCACATACACCCTATTTATCTGACGTTGTTAGATCATTGGGACTACACCAACAAGAATTACTCAAAGAAAATAGCAATGAAATTCATGAGAACAGACAACATACAAAGAAATATTCAATCATAGCTCAGCATGTTTCAAAGTTTTGTGAATGTGTTCATATTTAGAGGTGTTGAAAAACACCGTTGTGCTTGTGAGTGCATTGTGTTTGATTTTTATTGATAGATGTTTACATTTGAGATATCCGATGTGTGTTGAAAAACACAGACATATCCAAAGATAGTGTTAAAAAATATTGTTTATGGTGGTGTTGAAAAACACCAGTTTGTGTTAGTAGCAAGTTGTCCTTGAGAAGTGACAAGATTACTGACTCAGGTGTAAACCAAAGATGTGATCAAATGGGGGGGCCTTTCCCCCAAGTAATGATGACTGACTTGATGTATGTTGTGAGGACAAAACAGATGTGATTGCCCCCAAGTGTATGGTGCTAAATCAATGACAAGTCAGGAGGATCCGCAAAGGAACCAGAGTGTCACAAAAGTGACCAAAAGATATGTACAGACTAAAGCATAGAATCATCAAGACTGAGTATCGATAGATAGATTATTTGAGTACAACTCCAACTGTAAAAAATGTGAGCAATCTTGATAAAATAGCGACAGTAGGCAGACGCAGTGAGAACCACTGGTGACTGACGCGAGAGAGATGCTCAAAGGAAATGATCGTTGTATAAGCTAGACATCAGTAGGCAGACGCAGTGAGAACCACTAGTGACTAATGTGAAGAAGATCCTAAAAAGATAATAGGACAGTGCCCCCTAGATTAGGAGGGTTTCCCTAAGATTATGACCAGTTTCAATCCATGTGAGTTGGTGTCTTGACGGGAACTGAAAGCAAATGTAAGCAGGAAAGAAGGAAAGTAGCAATGCGGGAAAGAAAATGCATCAAGCCAAGTGGTGCCATGATAGATATAGCATTGTGAAATAAGAGGCGCCTATTTACCAGGTTTTCACCTTCTTGGAAGAAATTCTTTTTTTGCTACCATGACGCCTATTTGCCAGGTTTTCATCAATGGCACCTTTTTTTTCTTTTTCTCTTTTTTTTTGTATTTTTTAATTTTTAATTTTTTTGTATTTTTAGAATATATAATTTTTTTGGAGATACATCAAAGCGTCTATCACTAGGTTTTCACTAAGATGATCATTTTTTCAAGACTTTTTTCAGATTTTTAGAATTTTTTCAGGACTTTACTATATACATGAGCACACAGAAGATGTCTCAGTTGTAGAACCGCTTTAGATGAAGAGCGTTGATGGGCTCTTTGAGTTGTTCTCCTTTAGTAGTAGAAATTTGATAGGTACCAGACCCAAACACTACAGTGACAACATACGGACCAAGCCAATTTGGTTCAAACTTCCCTTACTAGATCTGATGTTGTTGATTCTTAAGGTTCTCCCTCAGAACGAGGTCACCCGCTTGGAAATCTCTTGGTCTAACCTTCTTGTTATAGCTCTTGGACATCCTTTTCTGGTATCCTCCAAGGTGATCAAATGCCACTTGTCGACGTTCATCAAGTATTTCTAGCTCTTGTAGCCGAGATATTCTATTATCTTCATCAATAATGAGGCCTTTCAGAGAGACTCGCAGAGAAGGAATCTCAACCTCAATTGGTAACACAGCATCTGCTCCATAAACCAAAGCATAGGGTGTAGCCCCTGTTGGTGTTCTTATACTTGTCTTGTATGCCCAAAGAGCTGGATTGATTCGGAGATGCCAGTCTCGTCTGGATTTATGTACTGTACGATGCAGGATTTTAAGGATTGTTTTGTTGGATGCTTTCGCCTATCCATTACCCTGAGGATAATAGATGGAAGACCAATGTTGAGTAATTTTAAACTTAGAGCATAGCTCTGTCAAATCTTTGTTTCTGAATTATCCCCCATTATTAGTGATTATTGCGGAGGGTACACCATGCCTACAGATGATGTAGTTGAGAATGAACATAGCTACTATTTTTCCACTGGCAACAGTGAGAGGGACTACCTCCACCCACTTAGTAAAATAGTCCGTAGTTGTGATTATAAACTTATGTCCATTAGAGGACGAGGGGTAAATCTGACCCACCAAGTCAAAGGCCCATTGTTGAAATGGCCAAAAATTAATGAATTGAATAAGCTCCTTGGCTAGAGCATGAATCACGTTACCATGTAATTGACATTGTTTGCAAGACTTAGCAAACTGTGTTGCTTCTTTTTCTATATCTGGCCAATAGTAACCAGCTCTAATAAGTTTACGGGCCAATGTCAGGCCATTAGAGTGAGACCCACAGATGCCTTCATGCACCTCTACTAATGCTTGTTTGGATTCATCGGGTTTTAAACACCTAAGGAGGGTATTGTCTAGACCACGTCTATACAAGTTATTAGCGATGACGATGAACCATGAAGCACTACGGATTAAGTGACGTTTCTCATTCCGGGAGTAAGTGTCTAGAATAATCTGGTCATGAAGGTAGGAGAAGATATGATGGTAGTAGGATGAGTCATGTCCTATGATAGAACAGATCATCCGGGAATCAGGGGAGTCATAGGCCGGGTAGCGTAACGTCTCCACTAGGAATTCATGTCTAAAATCATTTTCAGGCATCTATAGCATAGAGGCAAGAGTAGCCCTGGAATCTGTTGCTTTATTATCTACCCTCGAAACCTGTTGAAATGTGATATGAGTAAAATACTTTTTAAGATCATCAACCAACCGTTTATAAGGTACCAACTTGTCATCCCTTGTTTGATAGATATCATTGACTTGATTGATGACCAACTGTGAATCTCCAAGAAAATTTAGTTCATCTACGTGCCACTCAAGGGAGATCTTCATACCATTGATTAGGGCTTCATAATCAGCAATGTTGTTTGTACAAGGAAACAACATCTTGTATGCTTTTGGTAAAGAGTATCTTTGAGGTGTAATGAATAGTATCCCAGCACCTGACCCCTGTTGGGTAAATGAACCATCGAAAAACATAGTCCATGATCGATGTGTAAGAAGTAATATGGACTCATCTGAAAATTCAATGTGTAATGGTTGATGATCAACTAGAGGTGCTTCTGCCAACTGATCTGCTATTGCTTGTCCCTTAATGGCTTTCCTTTCAACATATTCAATATCAAATTCACTGAGAAGCATGACCCATTTAGCTAGTCTACCTATAAGGGTAGCTTCACTAGAAAATATTTCAGAGGATCAATTTTAGCAATTAGATGTGTAGTATGAGCAAGCATATAGTCCCGCAGTTTTTGTGAAGCAAATACCACTGCAAGGCAAGCCTTCTCTATAACAGAGTATTTCATTTCATATGAGACCAGAGTTTGACTAATGTAATAGATAGCCCTTTCTTTGTTGTGCTGATCTTCTTGAGCCAATAAGATACCCAATGATGTATCCATAGTAGATATGTAAAGTATAAGTGGCTTCCCATGAATGGGAGGCATCAAGATTGGTGGGTTTGCAAGATACTGCTTGATTTGTGTGAACCCTTCATCACATTCTTTGTTCCATTGATAAGCCACACCCTTGTGCAAAGTCTTGGTAAATGGTTGTGACTTGTCCGCCAGTTGAGAGATAAAACGCCGGATAGATTATAGTTGGCCTTGAAGTCCTCTCATTTGTCTAATATTTTTCGGTGGCGGCATTTCCATGATAGCTTGTACTTTTGCAAAATCTACTTCAATACCTTTGGCAAAAATGATATAGCCAAGCAATTTTTCAAATGTTACGCCAAATGCGCATTTCTTAGGATTGAGCCTCAAACTAAATTGTTCCATACGATCTAGTAAAGGACCTAGATCGGCAAGATGTTTCTTTCAGCACATGCTCTTAGCCAAAGTGTTATCCACATAATCTTCCATTGTTTTATGCATCATGTCATGAAATATGGTGGTAACAGCTCTCTGATATGTAGCACCGGCATTTTTAAGTCCAAAGGGCATGACATTCCAACAAAAGGTGCCCTAGGCACATGTCAAGGCAGTTTTCTCTTGGTCCTCTGGTGCAATTTTTATCTGGTTATAGCTAGAGAAACCATCCATTAGTGAATACATTTCATACCCTACCGTCATATCTACGATCATATCAATATTAGGCATTGGAAAATCATCCTTAGGACATGCCAAATTCAAGTCTCTGAAGTCTGTGCAGACCCTTATAGATTTATCATGTTTTTTTACTAGAACAATATTAGAGATCCACTCAGCATAATCAATTACTCTGATAAACACTTCCTTAAGAAATTTCTCCAATTCAGCTTTGACAAGTAGAGCTACGTGTGGATGCATTTTGTGAAGCTTCTGCTTGACGGGCTTAACACTTGGTGCAATGGATAAATGATACATGATTAGATTAGGGTCTAATCCCGACATGTCTGAATATTCCATGCAAATTTAATATTTTTGTTTCTGAAGAATGTAGTGAATTCCTCTCTTTCTGCCTCTGATAGTGATTCTGCCAAGTGAATAATCTGAGGTTCTGCCTTTGTACCCAAGTTGATAGGTTGAGTTGGTTCAATAAGAATAGATGATCTTTCCTGAAAATGACTTGGGAGTGCATCAAGTATCTCATCCTCAGGCGCCTCGGAGAGGTTTCCACTCTTGGATACGTCTTTTATTTTGACTGTTTTAGGCTCTGATACTGCCACAAGGTGGTTTTCACCATCAGAGCGCCTATTTTTTCTTATTTTTATTTTGTGACTAAGATACTTGATGTCAGCCTCAGTCATATTGACACATGCTTCGCTAGTGGGAGACGTTATAGGTTCGACAACATGTAGGTAACAGACAAGAGCGTAATCGTTCTGGAACATAAGGACTTCATTAGATGGGGAGGTAGAGTTCCAGTCTATAAGCTCAGGATGGCGAAGTGAAAGAGGAGTGACGGGTTCAAGTGCCTTCATGGTATAATCATCAAAGGCATGGACAAGCAAGTCAAGACCCAAAGCGATCTCATCCAGAGGTATAGTCAAATTCCTTTGATTCCTAGCGATTATAGTAGACAACATGTTAACACCTAGGGAGTCAGACTCATGTGACCCTACACTAGACCATTCACCTACTTCGAGAAGGTTTTCATATGCATTAGCTATATCTGTATCTTTGTCAGAAGTGGCATATGACAAGTTGTCAAACTCATATTCATGGGAGTTTGTTTCATTATTAGGTCTCATATCAAGAACATGAGTGAAATCAACCCTTTGTCCCCAATTGGGATGAGTTCTACCTAGGACCTCTACTATAGTCAAATGAGCACCTTTTGACCTAGGTACCTCATTAGTGTTTGTAGCATCAACTACCTCTTGTGTAATGAGAAGTGACTGGAATTCCTGGTCAAACTATTCTTGAAAGTGTGGTGGTATGTATAAATCACCCTGATGACTAGGGTTCAGAGTATATATGTCTTTCCACTCTTCATAAGTTAATGGAGCAAGTGAAGTGGTGGTATCAGAATTATTGTCAGTGTCTACTGTACTGACACATGGTACAAATTTATCTAGCTCAGCAAAGAATGCTGCCAGGTCTGGAGGGATAAGATAAGAAAAAGTATCCTCATCAGAGCTGTCTTCAGGTTCAGCAATTTTAGGTGTTTCTTTAGATGTTGGTTGTTTATCTTCTCAAGGTACAAACTTGTTTATTCCCAGTTGAAATGTGAGTTTCTGGAAGCCTATACTTGTAGAGTTGCGAGTTCTACGACCAATAGCTTCAAGTGGTGCAATCAATCCATTATGATTCGCACCTATGGGACCATTTCCTTTATAGCCAAAATGTTGCATAATAGATAAACCTTTGCCATATTGCTCAGGTTTTATGTCATAAGGAGGATTTTGTTCAGAATTGTCTTCTCCTTTATAGATCCAAGCTTTGATAGCTTTGTTTTCAGCTTCTTCTTCTAATGGTACCGTGGCTTGTACAAAGGTACCACCATACTTTGTTGGAGGAGGAACCGTAGAAGGTTTAGTGCTCTCAGAAGGTCTCCCAAAAGAACGGGGAGACAAAGGAAAAGATGTAATAGATAGCACAGGTTCAATCTGATATCCTCCCATATCAATTTCTTTGAGTGTCAAGCTCTTTTCCATTTCTTTCAATTTATTCTCAAGGAGTTCAATAGATTCTCTGTTGGTAGGCACAAAGATGTCAGCAGATTTTGTAAGGGCATTGCAATCATAGTGTGTATTAGCAGGTATAGTCACTTCAGATCCTTGAAATGGGAACTTAATGCACTGATGGTATGTGGAAGGGATAGCCTGCATTTCATGGATCCATGTCCTTCCTAATAGAATATTATAGGCCAAAGGAATGTCAAGCACTTGACAGACAACATCTTGTTCAACAGGACCAACTCTTATTTGAAAAACAACTAACCCCTTGGATTTACGTTCTTCCTCATCATAGGCTTTAATTGTAATCTTTTTGCGAGCATCAAAGAAATTTTTTCCATAGCCTAACTCAATAAGGAAACTAGCAAAGCAAATATTTAGGCCAGCGTCATTATCTATGAGAACACATCAAACACGCTTTGGACCTATCATGACTTCAATGTGCAAAGGATTATTATGCGGGTGACTCAAAGATTGGTCATCTTCCTCAAAGAAAGACAAGTAATTTGAGGAGGTCAAGTGACCTACCATAGATTGAAATCGGTCGAGATCAAGATCTTTTGGGACATTTACCTCAGTGAGGGCTTTGTCCAGGATTTCCCTATGAGCAGGGGAGATTTTCAGGAGCTCAAAAATAGTTATCTGAGCATTAGTACATTGCAATTGATCAAGAATGCTATAGTTGGAAACATTAGATGAGGAACCCACTTTGGGATTCTTAGTAGCAGAGTCAACCTTAGCTTTGTCTGAAGGTTGAGTTGATGTAGATAGAGAAGGCTCAGGGCCTTTGAGAATGATTTTAGCGCGAGATCGAGTAACAACATTAGCGCTGACTTGAGACTGTCCTTGTTCAGAGGACTGAGGTGTAGACCCTCACAAAATGAAAGGTATTTTAGACTTGGAAGTATCCTCCTTTCCCTTGAGAATGATGACATTACAATATTCAGTATCGACAGGTTCAACCATATTAATGACATTGTCGTTATTGGTGTAAGTATAGTTGACCTTAGCATCAGTATTTTTGTCTTTAGATGATTCACCTTTTTCATGAGGAGGAAATGGGTCTTTGAAATCTTGGTGATCAGAATTTTTGTTGTGACTTCCCACAGCAATAACCTCACTATCGATGAGATCCTGGATTTTATGTCACAATTTAAGACAAGTACCCATTTTATGACCTTTGTTTTGGTGAAAATTATAATAAGCGGATTCATTCCACCAAGAGGGTCTTGGTTGTGGATCATAAGGTCATGAATTATCCAATGGAGTGAGTAAATTATTGTCTACAAGAGTCTTGTAAACCGCCTCAAGAGGTTCTCCTAAAGGAGTGAATTCACGCTTGGGTCTAGGAGCCCAAGGTTTAGGTCCAAAAATTTGTGAAGTACTTGGTTTAGAATCTGCCGCAGCCTTTTCAATGGCTTTGGCCACTTGCATCATGGTAGTGAGATTAAAAGAAGCCTTGGAAGGCTTAGGAGTCACATTGTCTACAACGCCATCATTCACAACATTTTTGTTCTTGTTGGGAAATTTAGACTTATCTTTGTTTGAGGAAGAAGACCCTTGTTTATTTTCCTTGTGTAAGGTCAATTCTCCTTTCTTGATCATAAATGTCTCGATTCTTACAGCTTGTTTAATCATGTCATCAAAGGTTAGAGGACCTT
>MU223925.1:1033355-1048460 GCA_018584345.1 Thuja plicata | reverse complement strand
TGGGTTTTGAATGAGAGATGGGAGTTCTTTTATAGACTCAGAGGTTGTTCAGAATAGAAACTTTCCTTTTTGAAATAAAACAGATAGAAAAGCCAGTTTAAAATAGAAAGCTTTCTTCAAAAGAAAACAATAAATTGTTTTCCCTTTGCTTTAACTGCTTTCTTTTTTTTATTTAATTCTTTTCTCTTTTGATTTAACTGTTTTATTTGTTTTCTTCCTTTGATTTAATTTTGTTTTATTTGATTTTAATTATTTTCTTCCTTTGATTTAATTCTGTTTTATTTGATTTTAATTGTTTTCTTTCTCTTTAAAGCACAATTAATCAAAAGATTCTATTTTTGAACAGAAGAAAGATTTTTGAGAGAATATCCAATTAATTAAATAAATATGACCTCATAATTGCTTTTCTCAATTATTTGAATAATTAAATTCAATTATTAAAATGAGGATATTTATCTAATAATTAAATATTGTTTAATTCCTTTTCATGTGTCTTAGCTAAAGATGGTGAATTTAATTTAATTAAAGTGCTAGGACTTTATAATTAAATTAATTCAATCATAGGGTTTATTTAGCCAAAAGATATTTAGGAATTAAACATGATGTATGATTAATGCAGATTTAGGATTTTCTACATTTGACACTTAGGTTGAGTAGAGTCAGTTAAAAACTCAAAATTGCCTAGTGCAATAGGACTTCGATGATCTAGAGGAGTAACAAATGCAACAAAATTGGTTAAGGTTGCAAGTTGCCAATTTTGGAGTGTTACACCGCCTAGGGTTTGCAGAGCCTAAAGTGTACAAGATTTCAATCCTATTTGATTAATCTTGTCCGTTGGCCAAGTCACTTAGAGAATCTGATTACAAAGCTTGACATACTTTGAGAACTTTCCAATCTGTTGATTTGGGAACCAACACAATCCTTCTCTTAAGATCTACAAGAAAACTATTGATTAGGTTAGAAGAGAAGAAAATTAAAGAGAAAATAGACAAATGAAGAATTGACCAATTAAATACTAATTTAGTTGAAAAAATGAATACTTTCAATAAAATTTATTAATTATGTTATACTAAGAAACATGTTTTAAAAAGAGTACAATCAAAATTTTAATTCTTATAAATTAATTTAAGTATTCTATTCACTTGTGTATTTAATGATTTTAAGTTCATCATATCTTTTGTAAACTTAAATTCAATCCCTAAATTTGCTAATGTTTAGTTGTTTTGCAATATATTTGTTTAATGTGTTTTATTAAATTTGTTTTTTTTTTATCATCTAAGGGGTATTTCCATTGCACTTAGTACAATTGCAGCTCAACTTAGTGTTTCCAACCATACCTTGCCTTGAGCTTACTTTTTTGCCAAGTTGGGGTATGGAAGGGCGAGTTGATGTGAGACTAGTTCCCCGGAGGCTGTTAAACATGCTCGAGCGAATTGACTTCCGAACCTATATGGAACGAACCTGAAGCCCTTTGCAAACTACACCACCCCTTTGAACAACTTTCTTTATAAAATATTGATGCCAAACACTTAATTATTAATTAAAAAATTAAAGCAAAATTTAATTTGAAAATGGGTTTGTGTATTTTATTCAAATAAAAATTTGAATATAACACAAAATAATCATTAGATATAATGATTGAGGATACTTTTAATATTAGGTGACTCCACATATTTCTTTCCCTCCTCTTTTTTTCTCCTTGTTTTTCTCTCTAAATTTAGCTTTAAATTTTATAATTAATAATTTTATTCACTCCACAATTTGCTCCTAAAAAATTTGAGCAGCCACTCCTAACTAAAATAAGCTTACCCCATGTCCCCATGCAGCTGCTAAAGAGCAATTTCTGCTTAATTTTAAGCAGTTTGAGTGTCCCAATTTCTGCTTAATTTTAAGCAGTTTGAGTGTCCCGTGCAATTTTTTAATTATAAGGAAAGGATAATTTAGAATCTTTCCCTATTTTTGTGGAGCAGCTGCTGCTTAAAAGTTGAAAATAAGCTTTGAAAAAAAGGAGAGGTTGAAAATAAGCAGCAGCTGCTTATTGAAGAAAACACACATGTCTTCACCATATTTTTTAATCTCCTATTTATTTGCCTCCAATTTTGCCTTCAGATATTTTTTTTGCAAGAAATACAACTAAAATTTTAGTTTTAAATGATATTTAAGAAGACTGCTTAAAAATAAGCTGCAAATGTTCCATGCATGGGGCCATCAGCTCCACAAATTATGACTCAAAAAGTTGAGCAGCTGCTGCTAGCATAAATAAGCTAAGCAGCAGCATGGAGACCTGCCCTTAGCAGCGGCATAAGGACCTCCCCTAAGTGACAAGATCAATATTAATGGGTGGACACAAACGAATTTGAAGCATTGTCCGTTCAATGAATGAAGAATTACCCAAATTTTATTACATATTTATAAATACAACAAATTAAATGCTTACTGGGGATCGCTGTCAATTGATTCCCCATACATCATAATTTTACACAGAGACTGGTTTTGATGCATTGAAGGTCATCTTTTACTGGGATTCTATTGTTGGGCAGGGTTGGGGCGAATCGAACGGCAAAATTTAGAGCCAATTTTATTACAAATTCATAAAGACAACAAATTAGATGCTTAGTAATCCCAATGCAATTGACCTCAAATCCTGGACTGTTGGCTCTTTCTTTCTGCTCCAAGTGATTAGTTCACGAGCAAAGGATTTCCTGGATGAATCCTGAAACACAGAAATTATGTTTAATGCTCAGAAATGGCGAAAACAAGCTGAATGGGTCTGTAAATGCTGAAACAACTACGAATAGACAAGAGAAAAATAAAAAGTTAAAAATTTTAGGAGATTCAATTACACAAGATTTAGTTTCGTGTTGTTGGATAGGCCGTTGGGTACTTGTCCACTAAGATCATTGAATTGCAGAAACCTGCCATATAAACAAACTCTTCTTAAATCAATTTTCACTTCAACATGTTATTATCATAAATCGAAAAGAAATGTGCAGGGGAATTAACAATCTTACAGTTGAGATAGATTTGTAAGTTGTGCCAAAGAATTGGGTATGTTTCCACTGAATTTGTTTCCTTCCAGATGCCTTCATGTATAAAGAACCATCGATCAAAAAGCCAATATTGACTATGGTGAATTTCATACATTCTACCCTAAATAAAAGCTTCAAGCACTTACAATGTCGTCAGCAACTTCAAAGAGACCAAATCTGGAATTGGGCCGGACAGATTGTTGTTGCCAAGCCATCTATAAGTAAAGAGGTTAAAAAACAAGACATGTCAGACAATATCAATGAAGGCCAGTCTGCATTGCTGTTGACGAACCGTTTCAATCTCATTTAAGATAACTTACATGTGAGTTAAGGCAGTTAAATCTCCAATTCTTGGAGATAGTGATCCACTCAAACCGGCGCTTGTTAAGTTCCTGTTTCAGTAAAAATCTCATACATAAATTAATATTTAAAAGAACCAAAAATTGTTGCTTAATCTTTAACCCCTTACCAAACGAAGAGAGAAGTTCCCAAGTGAAAAATAGAAATCACTGAGATTGATGTTCAGTTTGTCAATCAATTGGTAATGCACATAAAATAAAACTCAAACAAAAAGATTGGAGATAGGCATTTCTTTTTCTATTAATCATAAAATAACTTTTATAAACTGATTTTGAGCTCAGAATATATCCTTCTACTACAGCCTCAAACTGATTTCTTCTCGTTTTGAGTTATCTCCTGCCTCACTACAAATTCTTCACGAACACAGTTAGTTGTTGCTGTAGGGAGAGGACCCAATAGCCGTTCAGGTTAACTTCGTGCACCTAGAACTCCTAAATCGTAAAGCGGATTTCCTCGATTTTTTCGGTGTGTCGTCGAGAGCTTAAAGCTAAGGTTTCGGCTTTTGAGTATTTGTGGATCTCTTTGTAGAGATTATCAAGCACAAAGTGGTCAAAAAATGTCGTTTCAAAAGTGGTGCCCGGTACCCGCCCCCAAACCCCCCCAATAGGCGACAATAAAATATTCAAAACATAATCACTTTAGACCCAATAACCGATCACTATTGCACCCATGACCAAATTTGCACTTTATTATGATATATTGATATTGTTAGAGAAATCCATTGTTTTTGTTTGTGTTTCTAAATGTAAGCAGACGTGTTTTAATTTTAATAATGATGTAACATTTTTGGTGCAAGTTGATGTGTAATAGAAACAAAATTGTACCAATAACCGTGCGCCGGTAGTGTTTAGTTAATAGTGTCATGGTGCAGGGCTATTGGGTGTGTTACTAACACTTATTGAGTTTTTGTGTGTAGAAAATGACCATTTTGAAATTGATCATTGGGGGGTCTCTATGACGAAACCCTATCACAATTATTGGGTCGCTATCACAGCTATTAGAGAGTTATTAGATCACTATCACGGCTATTGAAGATATATCCTCACCAAAACTACTGTTCAAATTATTTCTCTGTCAGACTACCTGTCCATTGACATTCCTATGTGTCTGAAACTGTCCAAAATTCCTTCTCACATTCAAAATTCAAAATCACCTATCAGCATTAGCTTACTGGCAAACTACTGCTGCACGTCAGAGGTAAGTATGACGCAAAGATCCCAAAACAATCATCAGCTGCTCCTGATAGATAAGTGACTGACAGGAGTGCCCAGGGAGGCTCAGAGGTAATTAATTTTCCAACATTAAGATGGTGTAGGCATATTGTGGTGCAAGTGGCACCAATAATCAAACAAGTTCCAATAATCATATATTCTGTGTATCTGATCTTCTAATTATTAATTTTTTTAGAGTTTCAAAAATAATAACACATATATCAATAGTTGATCAATTTTTAATTTTTTTGGGTACATAATTGGCCTATTTGTGCAACATTATTGGGACATTTGTGCACAACTATTGAAACATTTATCGATACATACTAGCAATTTTGAGGGCACGATTATTGGAGCATCTTTGAGTGGGTATTGAGCAACACTTTGAAATGACCAGTTTTTGACCCTTCAACGCTAAACAATTTCTATATGGAACTCCGTTAATACCCAAAAGCCAAAAAATATTTTTTAAGTTGCCAACTCTCGTACGAAAACAAAAAAAAATCGTCAAAATCCTATGTATAGTTTAGGCTCTACAGATACACAAAGTTAGCTATAATGACTATTGATACACTTCCTCTAAGTAAAATTTCAATATATCTCATTTTTTTGTTGAAAGATTGATCATCAAGATAGTCAATAGCTCAGTGGTAGAATATTCTAACAGTAAATAGAAGGTCTTAAATTTGATTCTTTACTGGTCCATGAAAAATTTAGTACAGTATCAAAGTTCAAGCCAACCGAGTTCAAGCCAACCGAGCCCAGCCAAGTTAGGATCCCTACTTGTAGTGTGGCTGAAAAAGAGATGATGGAAAATAAGCCAAAGTTGAATCAAAGATGGATTTTTCACCAAAAGAATTGACAACTCAGTCGTAAAACATCCCAACAGCAGAGAGAAATCCTAAATTCGGCAACTAACTAATCTCTTAATTTTTTAATCAATCTCATCATCCTCCCTACATAATAATTTTAATACAGAGCTAAACAACCTATGAATTGTTTGTTCCTCCACTTTGCAATTAAGATTTTAAGAATAGAAATTTAAATTTACCCTGTCACTGTTACTCCACAACCTTTATACATGCCCATGAAAATGTTTTGGATTTCTAATTTACTATTGAAAATGTTTTGGATTTCTAATTTACTATTGTTTCACTCGTTTAGAGCTATGAGCCTTTTTATTATGAAGAAAGTTTTTAAATAAGGGTCAAATTCAAATATATATCTAATAATTATGACTGTACCCTAGCACCAACCTAGTTACTTATTTCTTTTACAGCAGTGTTCTTACTAACGTCTACATCAACACTATACCAATCTTTGACAAAACAAACATCGAAGCAGTTAAATATTCACATTTATAGATATCCAATAGAAATAATAGGAAAGAACTTACAAACTTTGTACTCTGATCAGACTAGCTTCCGAGCAGCTTATACCAGTCCATGAATATCCAACTGGTAAACAGGGATCTCCTTGCCAATCAGACGGCACATTTATCAAATACTGCTTTACTAGATTCAGAGCTATCACTGTGATCAAGTTAACATTATTATACTGTTAGAATAACTTAGCTTGACTGTAAAACATATTTTAAGAGTTCAATAAATATTGATGGACAGATGAGGGCAGGCTTAGGCTTAGACTTACCATCCCTTGTGATAGTTCTTCCTCCCAAGCTAACCAGCTCAAATAATTCCCCTGCATTGATTATTGGTCCAAGACTTGACTGGGAAACAGGAGTCAACAATAAATTTGTGGACCCTGACAGAGTCCAATTTGTTGCATCCACCATCCTGGGTATCATGGAAACATTGAACTCTGAAGAGAAGTTAATGCCATTTACAGATATGTTGAAAACTCTCTGTCGCTGAGGCTCTGCAATGTCCAGATTTTGGAAGTAAAGAGCTATGTAGTAGCTGTTGTTTTCGAGATTTTGGTTGGGCCATTGGATTTCCATTGGCTCTAGCTTGTCTGTTGCCAAAGCAGTCTCAAGAACTTTAGGCGGAGGGATATTCAACAAGCCACTTGTGGTTGTATTTAGATTTCTACTCACATTGTTATGAGAGTCCTGAAAGGATTGCCAGATGCGATCGTATGGATCATCTGGATATCTGAATTAGACATCGTCATTAGAAAATGCAGAGCAGTGAAAATTAAATCTCTGAAACACATTTATGATGAATATCCTAACAAACTTTAATCTGATTTTAGTTGGATGTTAAGGTATATGAGAGGCCAAGAATTACAAATAAGTAACCAAAAAAAATGGAAGTGTAAGTGAAGGGTACATATTTTAGTTGGATGTTAAGGCTTATGAGAGGCCAAGAATTACAAATAAGTAAAAAAAAAATGGAAGTGTAAGTGAAGGGTACATAGTTGAAATGGTATAAGAATTGGAGTATTTACCGAAACCTCAATAAGTGAGATATAACTGAAGTTGAAGAACAACTTCTTAAAGCACTAAATATTTTAAACAAAATCCATATAATTAAAGAAATAAAAGTAAAAGAGAGGCTTAAGTGGTGGCCATGGTATGTGTTGAAGTTCAAGTTTCATTAAGGCATTTATATTATGTGGAAGATCATTTTCTTATCAACTTGTACATTTTTTCCAAAAATTGCAAGTAGAGGGTAATTCTTATGTGTTGGAAATAAGTCATACTTGGACTGATGATGGGCTGGCTAAGAGGTGTTAGAAGTTCAGTTGGTAGAGTACTTTGGCAGCAAATGGATGGTCCTAGGTAGTTGTTCTAGTTGGTCTAAATGTGCAGCAGCTTAACAAGTGGTATCAAAGTCAGGCTAGAAGCCTCAAGCATCTGCAGTATGGCTTAAGAGGGGTGTTGAAAAAGGGGTGTTGAAAATAAGCCACACCTGTACCAATGATGGACTGGCCAAGAGGGGCTAATAGTTCAATTGATAAAGCTCTCTAATAACAAATGGATGGTCCTAGGTTCAAATCCTAGCTAGTCCAAATAAGCAACAGCTCAACATTATGTTGATTGAGACTTAGTAGGGACCTCAAATAAGGGATAGAGCCAACAGGTGAGGATTGCTTGCACAAGGATATTGAAAACAAGGATGGTAGTTATATGACTAAGGTTGATAGACAGCAGAGAGGTGGTAAGGGATAAGGAATGGATGCTGCTAAAAGGGTGAAGAGGTGAACATTATTTGCCACTGTATCTTCATGATTCGGTCAAACAATGTTGGCTGATAGGAAACTGATGATTGGATTCTATGTGATTTATTGTGTGTTGCTTGGATCTAATTGATCTCATAGTCCCTTATATTTTGGTTATGGGTAGTTTGGGTCTCTTGTATTTTGGAATTGGTGTATCAGCCAAAAGAGTGCGAGGTGTACATATTTCAAAATTTCTATTCATGAATGATTTAGACAGTGTTGGTTCAAAAGAAATTGATTATTAGATTCAAATTGTATTTGTTGTTTGTGTTGCTCGGGTCTAATTGACTGCATAGACCAGGTTTTTTCGTTATTTGGGTTTCTTGTTTTAGGTGGACAGATTTGCTACTGTTCCCATAATTGCTCAAACAATGTTGGTTGAAAAGAACTCATGTTTTCACTCACAATTGAATTATTGTTTGAGTTGCTGGGTCTGATTAATCTCATAAGTGATCTGGTTATTTGGTCTTCTATTATGGATTTGGTATGTCAGCCAAAAGCGTAGAAGATGCACAGATTTGCCATTCTGTCCTCGTGATTGGTTCAAACAATATTGGTTGCAATAACTTCACATTTTGAACACCACAGCACAGCACCAGACCTTTTGGTTATTGGGTTTGTGTAATTTGGACACTGACTGAGTCTAATTAACCTCACAGCACCAGATCTTTTGGTTATTGGGCTTGTGCAATTTGGACACTGACTGGAAAAATATTTTTTTTAAGAAAGTCCTCGTAAGAAAGAGGTGGTAGTAAACTCAAAACTTAGAAAACATATATTCAAAATAATATTTAACAAATTGCCATCATGTTTTACTTAACATGGATGCATTTTTCCTCTATAAAGTCCTTTATAAGGTAATTTTACAGATAAAGAGGTTAGTTTTCCATTAGGATATGGATTTGAGTTTTCAGCTTCTTACCTAATAATTTTATCTGCCGAGTTGCCAAAGTCATGTCTGGATAGAAGTGCAAGTGCATACTTGGTAAAATCTGTTGAACTGTACATTGAAGATTCCAAAAGCCTTAATTCAATTGAAGAGATGAATGGATCACCAATGGTGTTTCCATTTCTTGCAAGGCAGACACTCATCGATTTGCCTGTGGATGCTATAACAACCTCATAGTAAGTATAGAGTCCTTTTGAATAATCCATGGTGGTATTCACAGTTGTCCACATTGTTCCTTCAATTAGTTGCTCAAAAACAGGTGGGGCATTTCTGCCATCATAATCTCCATAATAATAAGTAGTTCTCACCAAATAACTTCTATTTCTTAAGACAGGCAATTCATAGCAGTATTTCTTAGCTTGTCTGTTAGGGAAAACTCGGAGAGTTTTCAACACTGCTTTTAGGACAGCGCGTTGCAATGTTGTTTGGTTTCCTACTTTGATAAAGGCATCGTCTGGAACCCAATTCAGTCCAGTTGTTGAGTCTACATAGCCATTGGTAGCACCACAGTCTATGCTGATGAAACCTGCAGTAGGAACAATGACCTATATTTCAGATATATATCATTAGCATATTCATTAAGCCCATTTCCTCATAGCTAAAATTTCAAGGGGCTCCACAATGTATCTATTCCTTTTTCGCCAACTGAATTTATGGTTAGGAATAAAATGCTTTTAAGTTCAAATCTACTTGGCACTGGTGTGTCCATGCTAAATACAGTTAAAATCTTTGCTTAAGAGAGGCTACAATAAATAAACTTAAAACAATTTATTCCATTTTGCAATTTGATTTGTTGTGGAAGTTATCTCATATTTATCAAATGATGAGTTAAAGGTGTTCTATAATGAATGGTTCACAAGGCACAACACATGTTGAAGGTTTTGCAAATGAGGTAACAAGTTAAATGGGTTTAACCTTGAAGGAAACTCCATGGTTAACTGGCTTGAATTGGAGCTATACTGGGATGGGTGGCCTCTCGAGAAGGTCCAATGCTTCACCTCTGTGAGCGTCACCTAGATACAATGAGTGCTAAGTGTTTCATTCATTCTCATGAGAAATGAGTTGTGAACCACTACTTAAGAAATATGGGTTGATAAGTGAATTTGACTCAAAAACTACACAATTGAATTCCAATAGCAATATCACAATTTGACATACTGTTATTCATTCAGCACTCAAGATTTCTACTTGTAAGTAGAATGAATTAGAAATTTCTATAGCACCCAAATCTACAGGTTAAGAGAGGCTACATGGACTCAGAAGATTGCAGGGGCCACAAAAGATTTCTTTCTAGTTTATTTTGGGTAGCCTAAAAATTTGTTTAGTGATTGAAATCAATGGTAACCGATGTTGTGGACTCTCAAGGACCTTCTACTTGTATTTTTTTGTTATCGTCATTTGGAGAGCTGTTACAGTTAAGCAGATTCATTTCTGTTATGGTTAATTGGAGACCTATCACAGTTAAGCATATTTGTTTATTCTTCTGTTAAAATAGTTAAGTGGAGACCCTTCCCAGAGAGCTATGTTTAACTTGCACCTAGTTCAACTTTTTCAGAAATTTATAAGGGATGTCATTTTTAGAAATTCTGAAATGCTGTAAATCAGAATTCAGGATCTGGTGCTGTTCAGAGAAAATACTCATCAATCTACGGACATGTAAAAGTGGTAAATGTAATCTCACATTATGTGCTAAGTTTGCTATAATGCGGAATCATAGAAATCATTTTTATGCATGGAGAATCATTATAGAAGAGTGGACATTTTAAAGACTGTTAAAGATGCAATTCTTGGTCTCTTAGACTGTTGGTCTGATGGACATCACTAAAATTGCTTCATTCATTCAACAGCTATAAGACTGATCTCATAGCGTTGAGGCAACACTCTTTATTCGATCATAGCTTTTCAAGCAAAACTCATACTTGCAATCACTGCTCATGTTTTTCAATGGCTCAACCATCTAGCCTAACCCAGCAAGCTTTTTAGAAAATAAAATAATGAATTAGGGCACATAGGAATCTATTTTTCGTCATTCATAAACATTTATATAAGATGCAAGCTTTAATCATACAAGAATGAGGAATTGCACCTGATTGATCTGCTTGAACATTGAGGATAAGTGAGCAAACCAAAAGCATCCAGGCTGGAAGCATACTTGATCAGTTTTCCTGGTTAAACTTCAACAGCACTAATATTGAACAAGATTGAGGAAGAGTGGGGTTCCTTTTAATTCAAAAAGGAAAAAAGCTTTATAGCTGCATATTATTCATATAGAAATGAGAAAAAATTGAGAGCTTTAACAGATACTGTGAGACTAATCCTGCATTCCCTTTGATGTAAAAAGTAAATTGATTTATTTAAATCTTATTGCAAGTCAAGTTGAAGAGTCAGGAGCTGGTGAAGGTGCTCAATAAATTTACGCGTTTCAGACCGAGTCATCAATGCAGGCCATACACAGAAGATGTGATGTGCCGTCCATCCAGGGCAGACATGAAGATATGTCAAACAGAAGGAAACAAGATTGCAATTTTATAATCGATTCGATTCGGAGTTTGAACACTAGTTTTCTCGATTTAGGCGGATCATAAACCTCTGTTTTTCTCTGGGTGTGTGAATGTGGATGACATGGCATGCCACATATCTCAAATGACATCTCATATGGCACATCTCCTAACAACATAACCGTCTTGATAAAAAAAATTCTCCAAATATTAATTATTAAATTGTATATATTATTTATGGAGGTATAAATTCTTAATATGATATATTATAATTCAGTATAAATAATATTTATAACATCAAGTAATCATAAAATGTATAATTTGTTAAAAGATTTAAAGAGTAAGTTTGGAGTATATCATTTAAATTTTTATTCTAAATCTAATTAGTGTTACTTTAAATAAATTATTATTTAATATAATTATTTAGATAAAAAAAAGTTAAATCAAGATTCTTTGTGGAGTTGTAGTGATCACTAGCTTACAATCATGTGTTGTCAATTGGGCAATAGCATGGAGGTTCTTGTATCTCTTCCTTCTGTCAGATGTGGAGAACTTGGAAGAGTTGTTGAGACTTGTTGGAGAGATGTTTCTTGCAACAATTTTGTTTGCAGGATTTGCATATCTTTGTGGATAGTTCTTGGGACTACATGGGTACAGTTTCTATGTGTTGTGATTGGTAGAATCAGTGTGTCTTTGATCTTTTCAGATGGTATTACCCATGCAGTGGGACTTCCTAGATGTGTTTGGTCTTTACTGACTCGTTTGTACATGGAGCTTGTGCTTGTAGTTGATGGGTTGTTTATGTTGGTGGTATGAGTTGATTGATATTTGGATACCTTTGAAGCATAAATAATTGGATGGGTTAGCACTTGATGTGGGTGCTATTTTTCAGTCCCTTGGATTTATCAGTTGGATGAGAGAAGTAAGTTTAGTTGTTATTATAGTTGATGTTCTATATTTTTCTTTTTTTTCATGGAGGACTACATTTTAGTTGTGTTCCGCTTATGGGCTTATACTTGTTGATGTTGTTTTATCTTCTGTATAGCTCATGAGCACAGTGAAGTGATGGTAGTATCCTATAACCTTTGTTATCACTAGGATCTTATGCTCGTTTTCTTTGGATTGTTGTCTTGAAGGAGCACAAGAGCATGTTTAAGATTTTTGTGGTTTCATGGATGGTTATAATGATGTAGTTTCATCATTTTGGCTCCTAAGAAGTTTATGTTGTAGACTCTTGATATGTCTTCAATATCTTGGAGAATTTGGGATTAAGGTGTATCAACCTTAAAGTCCTAACATGTTGAATTATTTGATTAATTTATCCTAATTTGTTGGCTTACTAAGTCGGCATTCACTTTGTGGGACCTCTTGATGAGGTGGCATCGTACATGGTAGGTGATGAGATGGAATATTTATTATATTTTAGGACGTTGGCACTAGATGTTAAATTTTGGGAAAATATTATCATATTTTTCTATTTTAGATTGAAAATTGATTTGATAATTCTCTATGTTGACTAAAGAGCCTTGATTTTTGACTTATTATGTATTGGAGTTGTATTTTAGCAATTGCCATTTTTTATGGAGTTTACTTTTCACAAGTGGTGTGAGGTAAGGAATCCATCTATTCTTGGTCATAGTAATTTCTATGTTGTACTAACATTATATTTGACAAGATGACCATTATGGATGAGATTATTGTTGTTTCCTTGGAAGTTGCTATGAGCAATGTGTCCTAGGATTAGCACAATGTTTTCTATGACACAACTTACATCTTAGGCATTGAAGATGGTTTTGGAAACCATGGGCACCTACCTATTTGTGTTGAGCTCTATATGTATGTTGATGCCTTAGCCGATTTATGAGAGGAGGGGAGTTCATTTCACAAGTGTTGTGTTATCAGATTTTCTCCATGATGGAACAAGATGTAAATGTCCAAGTAAAGGCTCAGAGCCTAAAAATGTATTGTAACTTGTTGTTGAATAATACATTAACTCAATATTTTGGAGTGTGGTTTTCTTTACCTGAAAGGGTTTTTGTCACATATATCTATGTTTTTCTCTTCTATCTCAATCTTCTTGTTTCATGATTCTGAAGTATTAAATCTATATGTCGTAATGCTGCCAAAAAACTATTAGATCTATAAATTGCAATAACTTTCCTCTAAGCTTTTAATCATGGGAAATAAATTATCTATTCCCATCTTTATGATGACCTATAACTGATTGAATGTTTGAAGATGATAAGTTGATAATCACCAAGCTGCAGAAAGTTAATGCAATATATTAAATTGGTTAATATATTGTATTGTCATTGATGTCAACTTGATATAATCTAATTGGTTATATACAAAGTGTGAAAGACTTCAGAGAACCAGAAAGATAAAGGTTATGCTTTCAATAATGCATAAAAGATCAGTATTCACAAAGTGACAACAAACACCGACGGGTAGTGCACCCCGACGGATAGAGAACCCCGAGAGGAAAGTCACAGTGATGCCCAAGCAAGAAACCCGACAAGCATTATCAACGAGCAGAATCAAAAGCATTACCGACGAGCAGAACTTCATAGTGATGTCCGACGGACAGACAACCCCGACGGAGATACCCGAGGAGAACTAAAGTGTTGACTGAAGCTAACAAAGAGTTGAAACACCAAAAAGAACTGAAGTTCAGAAATGACAAAACACTTACCTAGCAAGAGCTAAAGATAGATTTAATTGGTTGTTAACAATTTTTTCATCGACAAGTTAAAGCTAGAGATAAGAGAAAGATTTAAAGTTGTTTTATTCTAGTTGTCAAAGAGAAATCTATGGGATAAAACTGAAGTAAAGCTTGAAAGCAAGATTGGCTAAGATTGTGGATCACACCAAGAACAAGAAAGTCAAGAACTGAGAAATGGTGATATCATCTCTATAAAGAGACAAGCTAATTCATTATGAATCAAGGGTGAATAGAGAAAGTAGATGTTGAAGAGAAACAGGTGAAAAAAAACTTCATACAACCCTGATCAATAGACACCGAGCAATAGAGAAGCACAACATCACTGAGAAGAAAGAAGTGGAACAAAGGTGTTGAAAAGATACATTGATCAGAAAGGTGTTATGAGCTTACAATAGATCTAAAAATATGCAAGTCTAAGTTTTATTTATGAACAGATCATTTAATGTTTCAGTTTAACCATTGAATCAGAAAGTCTTTTAACCGAGAAGGACTTAACAATCCTTTCTATATTGAGATACATCCCAAGGAGTATCAAAAAGTTTGATCATGAAGATAGCATGAGATGTCAGATACCATTTGACAAACTACACTGGGTTTGGTCATAAAAGGTAGCTTAGAGATGCCAGATATCAAGTGACAAACTATTCTATTTAAATTCTCTAACAAGGTCACACCTAACATTGTCTTTGTAACCTTTAACAGGGTTGGCTCTTCACCAAGCTCACTTCAGAAGAGTAAAAATTTTGGGTTATCGGTCCCAAGTGGTTTTTCCCTTAACATGGTTTCCACGTAAAAAATCCATGTGTCAATGTGTTTATGAGTCATTACTTTAGTGTTTCGCATTACACATAACTAATCTGGATTGATCGGTATACACTAATTTATTTACTGCATTTCGGTAAATGAAAGACTGCTAATCGGTAAACAGTAAGAATAAGGTTTAACAGTGAACTCCGAGCAGTAGTTATTTGTTAAGATTATTTCAAGGCATTCATCTTGTGGGACTGAAGATAACTAGAGGCTTAATATTGTGGTACTAAGTTTTTGAGTTGATTTATTTGAATAAGTTTGAGGCCACTGATTCACCCCCCCCCCCCTCATTTATTCTAACAATTGGTATTAGAGCTTGTGTTCTTAGAAAGGGAGTTTAACA
>MU223925.1:1018501-1033305 GCA_018584345.1 Thuja plicata | reverse complement strand
CCCCCCCCCCCCTCATTTATTCTAACAATTGGTATTAGAGCTTGTGTTCTTAGAAAGGGAGTTTAACAGCTCAAGAAAAAGATCACAAGATGAGAAAACGAGATGTGCCCAAGTTGAATAAGGACAACTTTGCATCATGGCAAAGCAGAATAAGACTCCACCTATCAGGTATTGGAAATGATGTTGTTCAATATTTAGATACTGAATTTGTGTTGCCTACAGGACCTCACACACTTGAGAAATTAAGAGAAAAGCATGAGCATAATTGCATGATGATAGAACTTGCTTCCTCTCTCTCTGATGTTGAGTTTGAAGATGTCAAAAACTGCACCCCTGCAAAGCAAATGTGGGATAAATTGAAGCTGGTACATGGACGAGATGCTAATGTACTAAGAGCTAAGGTAGAAAGCATAAGAGGTAAATTTCATGACCTAAGAATGAGAGAAGGAGAAAATATCACTTAGAACAATTGCAGAATAAAAGAGGTAGTCAATGTTATCAGAGGAGTTAGAGGCATACTTGAAGAAGAGACAGTGGTAAGTAAAATCCTAAGAACCTTACTACTTGTATATGCTATTAGAGTATCTGCTATACAAGAAATGAGAGCAGTAGCAAACAATAATGTCACTCTAGATAGTTTGGTTGGTAGACTAATTTCATTTTCAAGATGAATAACTTTGATAACAGTGTCTTACCATCTATTGAGTCTGCATTCAAATCTTCTTTGAAAATAAGTAAGTCAAGTCATAGACATACTATTAGAAATGATAGTCAAAGTGATAGTGATGACCAAGATCTTGATGAGATAAAAGCACTAATGGCTAGAATATTGTAGAGAGGAAAAGGTAGATACAAAGGTAAATTACCACTTGTATGTTTTAATTGTAAAGAGATTGGACACTTTGCTGCTAGATGTCCTAACAGAAGTAATGACAAATCATTTGAGAAGAATTTTGATAGAAGTGACAACAAAAATTACCAAAGCAACCGACAATCTGACAGAAGAGATACCCGAGACTACAAGGATAAAGAGAAGAAATCTTGTTACCTAGCTAAGAATAGAGATGGAGATACTGAAACCGAATCTGATGAAGACATTGAGATGGTATTTGTGGCCATAAAGGTCGATTCAGATGAAGAAGAAAGGTATGTAGAGACTGCACTCATATCTAAGGTTAGTAAGAATGATGTTTGGATTATAGATAGTGGTTGCATTCACCACATGACCGGTGATAAACAAAAGTTTGAAACTTTTGAGTACTATAATTGTGGATTAGTAAGAATGGGTAATGACACACCTTGTCCAGTTGTAGGTAAAGGAACTATATTTCTGAATAACCTGATCAAATGTGAAAATTCATACTGGGCAAAAGGACTTAATTATAATCTGTTGAGTGTTTCATAGCTGAATAATACAAGTCACCAAGTAGCATTTGAGAATAAGAAGGCAAAGATCTTTAATGAATTGAGGAAGGTTGATCGGAACTGGTGAACAGACAAAAGGTAACCTTTTCTATCTTGATGATATAAACACTACTTGTTTGATGGCTAGAAATGAAGACATATGGTTGTGGCATAAGAGATTATGTCATGTGAATTTTGACAACATGATAAAGATAAGAAATAAAAGAAAAGTAAGAGGCTTACTGGGCATGTCAAAGCCCAGGCATATAATGTGTAAGAATTGTCAAAAATGTAAGATGACAAAGTCTAGTTTCAAGAGAAAAGCCCGTACATCTAATGCAATTCTAGAATTAGTCCATACTGATCTATGTGGACCTATGAGGAAGAAGATTTACTATGGAGATAGATATTTTATTCTCTTTGTTGATGATTATTCTAGAATGATGACAGTCATGTTTCTAAGAGAAAAATCAGAAGCATTCAAGATGTTTAAATGGTATAAATTTATGGTAGAAAAACAAAGTGGTAAGGAATTGAAATGGTTAAGATCAGATAAAGGAGGGGAATTTATTTCTGATGAACTCACTAACTATTGTAATGAGCATGGAATTAAAAGACAGGTTTCCGCACCAAGAACACCACACCAAAATGGAATTGTTGAAAGGAGAAATAGATCAATTGTTGATTGTGCAAGAACATTGATGATTGAGAAAAGCATCACTCAAACATTATGGAGGGAAGCTATTGGTACTTCTATCTACACATTGAACATAGTACAATTGAAGAAAGACACCAAAAAGACACCCTATGAGCTTTGGTATGGTTACACACCCAATGTAAGTTACTTCAAAAATTTTGGTAGTCAATGTTATATTTTGAAAGATGATAGAAATGGAAAGCTTGACTCCAAAAGTTATGAAGGTATCTTTCTATGGTATTCCACAAAAAGAAAGGCTTATAAATGTCTTAACAAGTCCTCTAACAAGATCATTGAAAGTGCAAATGTAAGAATAGATGAATTTGTAGAGAAAATGATGAGGAAAGCAAAAGAGAACTAGAAGACTACAACAAGTTTGTTTGCACTGAAGAACCTGACACTCTACCTGATCAATAGTGTATCACTCCCAAGAAATAGAACATTACACCTGAGCATCAGGCTGCAATTACTAAAAATCAGTAAAATCCTCAAGATAATGTTCTGAGCGATGGAGATCAGAATGAAGGTCAAGATGATGATCAGAATGATGGACAACGAGCTGAACTGAAACTTTCCAAGTATGTCAGCAGACATCATCCACAAAATTAGATCATAGGAGATAAGAAGGATGGAATAAAAACAAGAAGTAAGTCACTAAACACTAGATGTTTAATTTGTGATTTTGAGCCTAAATCTGTTAATACTGCACTTGAAAATGAGGAATGGGTCAGTGTTATGAATGAAGAGATAGAACAGATTGAGAAGAAAATTACATGTATATTAGTACCAAGACCATATGAAAAGAATGTCATCAGTACCAAATGGATATTCAGAAACAAGGTGAATGAGAATGGAGAAGTCACAATAAACAAAGCAAGGTTAGGATACAAGGGGTATGCACAAGAAGAAGGTATTGATTATGGAGAAACCTTTGCACCCGTTGCTAGACTAGAAGGAGTTAGAATTCTTCTTTCTTATGCTGCAATCAAAGGATTCAAGGTATACTAGATGGATGTCAAATCTGCATTCCTAAATGGAATACTGGAAGAAGAGGTATACATTGAACAACCAGAAGGGTTTGTTGATGTAGACAAGAGAAACATCCAGTATGTAGACTACATAAAGCCTTGTATGGATTGAAACAAACACCTAGAGCCTGGTATGAAAGACTTCACTCCTATCTCATAAGCATTGAATTTGTAAGAACAAGTGAAAACAACAATCTATACTTAAAAGAAGATACTGATGGTAATATTCTGATTGTTGAAATATTTGTTGATGATGGCATATTTGGGGGTAATGAAATGTTATGTAAATCCTTTGCTAATGAAATGAGCAAAGAGTTTGAAATGTATATATTTGTGGAGATCAAATTCTTTCTTGGTCTACAGATTCTTCAACAAGATGCAGACATATATATCACACAATCCAAATACATCAAGGAAGTGTTGAAGATATTCAAGATGGAAGATTCCAAGCCATTTGGAACACCTATGGAAACCAGATGTAAGCTGACAAAAGAAGAAAAATCAAATGAGGTAAATCAGACCTTGTATAAATCAATGATTGGAAAACTAATATATGTTGTTCATACCAGACCAGATATAGCACATGCAGTTGGAATAGTTGCAAGATTCTCTATTAATCCCAAAGAATCACACGTGACAGAATATGGCTTATAGTATAAAAGAGAAGGCAAATTTGAGCTTCAAGTTTATACAGATACTGATTGGGATGGAAACTTAGATGACCGAAAGAGCACAACTAGAGGAGCATTCTTCATGGGTGACAGACTTGTCACATGGATCAGCAAGAAATAAGGATGCATCTCACTGTCTACTGTAGAAGAAGAATATGTGGCTACTACTGTAAACTTCTCTAATATTGCATGGATCAAACAATTACTGGAAGGTATGAATATGAAAATTCTTGAACCAATGATTATCTACAGTGATAATACCAATGCAATTAATATTTCTAAGAATCCATTCATGCATGCTAAACCTAAGCATATAGCAATCAAGTATCAATACTTAAGAGAACAAGTGCAAGAAAAAGAAGTGAAACTGGAATATGTTCAATCAAAGGAACAATTAGCTGATATATACACAAAGCCTTTATCGAAAGATACATTTGAGTACCTAAGAAACACACTAGGGGTCCGACCCTTGTCTATTGGTCAGTAAGATTACTAGGAGGCTGCATCAGCCTACACATAATAAAATCATTCATGTTGATGCAAGCACAGAGATGAACTGCAAAGATACATCAGTACACAGAAAGTTACATATGTACACCAAAAACCAGAGCCACTGTATTGCTGATGGATAGGGAAACTCAAGGAGTATATTATAAAAGGGTGAAAGGATATAACTTTGGCATGATAAAAATTTTACTTTGGCATTGTTGTCAAAGGGAGAGAAGTTCCTAAGAATTCAAAGGGACAGAGTATCCTGAGAAGTTCCTAAGAGATTCGAAGGGAGATATTATCATTATCCGTGGAGAGAATATCCAGAATATCCAAAGGGAGAGATTATATATGAAATATCCATCATGAATATGACAAGGGAGAGAAGATATCATATGTAACCTATAAGGGAGAGAAGTATCATGAAGGAAAAGATGACTTATTGTTGTCAAAGGAAAAAGAGATGATCAAGGAGAGGAATAATCAAAGGGAGAGACAACATCAGAGAAAAAATTAGAAGCTGCTACACCTATCCAGTGAAGGGATTGAAGATTGAAGAAAGCACTTTGCAAGAAAAAAATCTAAGCTATATGAGCTTACCAAGAGCCATACATTTGTATTAGTTAGAGAACAATAAAATTGGTAGATGGATGAACTACAACTGATATATTTCATATTGTATTAGTTATAATATAGTGTGATAATGTAGTCTGTTTCCATCAATACCAAAGGGAGAGATTGATGACCTATAACTGATTGAATGTTTGAAGATGATAAGTTGATAATCACCAAGCTGCGGAAAGTTAATGCAAGACATTAAATCAGTTAATATATTCTATTGTCATTGATGTCAACTTGATATAATCTGATTAGTTATATACAAAGTGTCAAAGACTTTAGAGAACTAGAAAGATAAAGGTTATTCTTTTAGTAATACATAAAAGATTAGTATTCACAAAGTGACAAAAAACACTGACAGGTAGTGCACCCCAACGGATAGAGAACCCTGAGAGGAAATTCAAAGTGATGCCCGAGCAAGAAACCCGACAAGCATTATCGACAAGCAGAGTCACAAGCATTACCAATGAGCAGAACTTCACAGTGATCCCCAATGGATAGACGACCCCGACAGACATATAACCCTGACAGAGATGCCCAAGGAGAACTGAAGTGTTGACTAAAGCTAACAAATATTTGAAACACCGAAAAGAATTGAAGTTTAGAAATGACAAAACGCTTAGATGGCAAGAGCTAAAGATAGAGTTAACTGGTTGTTAACATTGTTTTCATCGACAAGTTAAACCCAGAGGTAAGAGAAAGATCTAAAGTTGTTTTATTCCAGTTGTCAAGTAGAAATATATGGGATAAAACTGAAGTAAATCTTTAAAGCAAGATTGGCTAGAATTGTGGATCACGCCAAGAACAAGAAAGTCAAGAATTGAGAAACGGTGATATCATGTCTATAAAGAGACAAGATAATTCATTATGAATTAGGGATGAATAGAGAAAGTAGATGCTGAAGAGAAACTGGTGAAGAACAACTTCATACAGTCCTGATCAATCAAGCTGAAGAACAGAGCTAATTCTGCGAACACCGAGCAACAAAGAAGCACAACATCACCGAGTAGAAAGAAGTGGAGCATTTGTATTGAAAAGATACATTGATCAGAAAGGTATTATGAGCTCATAATAGATCTAAAAATTTGGAAGTCTAAGTTGTATTTATGAATAGATCATTTATTGTTTCAGTTTAACCATTGAATCAGAAAGTCTCTTAACCAAGCAGGACTTAATAATCCTTTCTATATTGAGATACATTGCAAGGAGTATCAAAAAGTTTGATCATGAAGATAACATGAGATGCTAGATACCATTTGACAAACTACACTGGGTTTGGTCATAAAAGGTAGCACAGAGCTGCCAGATATCAAGTGACAAACTATTCTATTTAAATGCTCTAACAAGGTCACACCTAACAGTGTGTTTGTAACCTTTAACAGGGTTGGCTCTTCACCGATCTCACTTCAAAAGAGTGAAAATTTTGGGTTACCGGTCCCAAGTGGTTTTTCCCTTAACAGGGTTTCCACATTAAAAAACCATGTGTCAATGTGTTTATGAGTCATTACTTTAGTGTTTTTCATTACACATAAATAATATGGATTGATCGGTATACATTAAGTTATTTACTGCATTTTGGTAAATAAAAGACTGCTAATCAGTAAACAGTAAGAATAAGGTTTAACAGTGAACTCTGAGCAGTAGTTATTTGTTAAGATTATTTCAAGGCATTTATCTTGTAGGACTGAAGATAAATAGAGGCTTAATATTGTGGTACTAAGTTTTGGGTTGATTTATTTGAATAAGTTTGAGGCCACTAATTCACCCCCCCTCCCCTCTCAGTAATTCTAACACTTTATGGTATAGTAGTATGTGCTTGTATCAATTTATTGGAATCAATTTTTAGAACTTATTGGATACTAGATGCACATACTAATCATAGATGACTTTGTGGGATGCCAGGTCATTTCCCTTCATTTAGAATTTTAATGGTTCCCATGCATTATTCTTATTCGTACTATGCAGCTAAGAATTGAGAATTGTTATTAATAAAAGTTCAACATAATTTCATACAACCATTTATATTTGATTCGGTGTTGAAAATTCATTCACAGGGCCAGAGAGGAATCATATTTTTAGAAGAGAAGAAAGCACAAAATCTAATGGAATGACTTTGCAAGTACTTATTTCTCAAAGCCATGATAGATTGATGGTACCATAGGCGATGTTCTATTACTTCTCATGATAGTTTCATAGGTGATCTATTTGTTAACAAAATTCTATTAATTTAGATTTAAATGAGGATATTGTAATTGAAATTGATAATTAGTAAATAATAGATGATAAATTAAAATATTATTTTAAAAAATAAATGTAAAATATAGGTATATTTTATTTTTAAATTAGTAAAGGGAGATGGATGTTGAACATGCACATAATTGATTCACCAATATACCATTAGTTGTATGTTTAGTGTACTCTCTAAATTTAATGTTGCACACCTCTATACTCTTATTAATGGGTGAATGTGTATTAATTATTACAAAATGGAGGTAGGATCTAATGTCAAATATTTGGAAATGCATGCAAGTTGAGAAAAAATTAGGGATAAAGTAGGATCAAGGAAGAAGTAAAATAGAGAAAAAACATGAGCCACTTGATAAGGAAGACCCAATGCTTCACCTATGTGAGAAACACCTAGTTGCAATGAAACCTAAGCATTACATTCATTCTCATGAGAGATGGGTTTTTAAAAATTACTACTCATGAAACATGGATCAATGAGTTTGACTTAGAAACTACATAGTTGAATCCTAATAGCAATATCACAATTATAAGCTACTTGTCACTATGTAATTATCTTAACTTAATCTATCAAAAGGGGGCAAAAAATTAAAATTATGGGATGTTGCATGGGTATGTGGATTTCAACATTACATCTTCCCCAAACCTTGAGGTTCATGTGAATTATAAAATGAGGATGTATTTCAAGTATATGAAAAGTCTAAATCTTGTGCATGAAACTAAATTATTAAATATTAATGTACATGTTGTTTATATAAAATACTGAATTCATCTTGATTTACTCTTCATGAAATGAACACTCCATATGAACCTACCAGTTAGGATTAGAAGACATAAAACTAACAATTACATGAAAATATAACCAATAATGTAAAGGAATAAAACACACATAAGTAGAGCAAGAAGACACAAATTTAACATGGTTCACCCAATTCTGGGCTGTGTCCACCAAACAGAGAGTCCAATATTATTATTTAGTAAGTACAATTGATTACAACCAGCAATACCTTGCAGCTCAATACCGCTACCAATGCTACAATACTTCTACACTCTAACAAGCCATAACCCTAACACCATTTTTCTTATAGAAAAATCCTAACCCTAAAACTTGCTTGACAAGTCAACCTAGGGAAATGGTTGACGAGTCAACCCAAAAAATGCTTGACGAGTTAACCAAAAATTGTAGAAAAGTGTACACTACTTGCCGGGTCAGTCACCACAAACACACAATCTCCCACTTGGGGACTGATTAGGCTCCATACTAAACAATCTCCCACTTGGAGACTGATCCTATAGCGATACCACTACCCCTATAGCTCCCACTAGAAAGAAGCACCCTGGACTTTGTTGTTCTATTTTATTGTTTTAGTCTTGAGGAACAACCGAAGCTGAAGAGGAGTTCAACTTCTCTCTTGTAACTGGCTTTGTAAAACTTCCACTGGATTTTTATCTGTATGTATCCTTTCCATTCTTAACCATCCATCATCCAATTCTAACTGAATGAAGTGATACCTCAATTGTATGTGTTTTTGTTTAATGCAAGGCATAATTCTTTGCAAGATGAATGACACTCTAGATATATATAAACAAATAATTATTAACCTAGGGTTCGCCCAATTCTTCCAAGAAAGGCTACAGACATATCATCTCATTTCTTGCCTCTATAGAACCTACATACTCTGCCTTTGTGGTGGATAAGAAACCACATTTTGTAACCTGGAGATCCAACTCACCATTGTGTCACTGATAGTAGAAACATATCCTATTGTACTTTGCCTGGTATCAATGTCTCTTGCCAAATATGAGTCAACATAGCCTTATAAATCAATACTAGAGCCACAAAAACATAAAAATTGATTGGATGTACCTCTCAAGTATTTGAGAATCCATTTTACCGCATTCCAATTCTCAGCACCACGATGAATCATATACCTACTAACAACTCCTACTACATGTGCAATATCAGGTCTAGTGCATACCATGACATACATTAAACTTCCTACACATGAAGAATAAGGTACCTTGGACATTTTTTCCTCCTCCTCTAGGGTCTTTGGACACATCTCCTTAGTCAATTTCAAATGACTAGGAAAATATGTGCTGACAACTTTTGCATTCTCCATGGAGAATCTCTGCAACACCTTTTCAACATAATCAGCCCGAGACAGAGTCAATTTTTTGTTCATCCTATCTCTACAAATTTTCATACCAAGGATTTGTTTTTTTGCCCCCAAATCCTTCATAGAAAATGTTTTTTCTAACTATTGTTTTAACTCACTTATGTGATCCATGTTAGACCCAACTACAAGCATGTCATCAACATATAAACATAAAAAATGTAGCTATCATTATCCAACCTCTTAAAATAAATACAATGGGAAGAATTACACCTGCTAAAATCATGCTCAACCATAAAACTATCAAATTTTAAGTACCATTGTTGAGGTGCTTGTTTCAAGACATATAAACTCTTCTTTAATTTGCACACTAACTTGTCCTTACTTGTGACCTCAAATCCTTGGGGTTGTTCCATATATATCTCATCCTCCAAAGCACCATGGAGAAAGGCAATTTTCACATCTAGCCGTTCCAAATGCAAATCTTCAGCAACCACAATACTTAAAACAATACGAATAGAAATCATCTTAACAACCAGAGAAAAGATTTCAGAAAAATCAATGTCTTTTTTCTATGCAAATCCCTTTACAACTAACCTAGCGTTAAATATTTTCTTACCTTCATCCTCCTTTTTCAACTGATAAACCCATTTATTTTGTAAATCCTTTTTACCTGCTAGCAACATGCATAATTTCCAAGTCTGATTTTCCAGCAAGGATTCCATTTCTTCTTTCATTTCATACTCCCATTGAAACTTGGTATCTAGTTGCATAGCTTCATCATAACATTCTGGTTCACCAGCATTAGTCAATAAAATATAAAACAAAGAGGGAGAGAATCTGTCAGGAGGTCTACTTGTCTTTGAAGATCGTCAAACATTCACTGGAGTTTGTTGTTGTTGTGTTTTTGTTTTTGTGGATCATGAGGAACCACTGAAACATCATCTTTAGGAGTATCATCCAGCACTACATAATCATTTTATTTCTTCTCATGCTGTCGCAACTGATATTTGTACAACACTTTCTCATTGATTATGACATCCCTACTTCTCACAATTTTATGATTCTCAAAATCCCAAATTCTATACCCTAAGTCATCAATGTCATATCCAAAAAACACACATTTCTTTGATTTAGCTTCTATCTTGGTTCTATTTTTAGAATCTATATGTGCAAATGCTTCACAACCGAAGGTTCTGAGAATGGAATAACTTGCCTTCTTACCTTTCCATGCTTCCTCTAGAAGACCATAACCCAAAGGAGTATAGGGACATCTATTAATTAAATAAATAATAGTGTTTACAGCCTCTGCACACATGTATAAGGGAAACCACTCATGCAACCTCATAGTCTTTGCACACTCCATTATTGTACTATTCATGCGTTGAACCAATCCATTTTCTTGTAGAGTCCTTGGAACTATTTTTTTCCCACGAATACCATTAGAGGAATAATAATATTCAAATTATTTTTTGCAATACTCACCACCATTATCAGATCTGAGACATTTTAGTCTTTTACCAACCTCAATCTCAACCAAGCTTTTCCATTTTTTAAAAGTTTCAAATACATTAGTTTATGCCTGAGGAAATAAATCTATAAGTTCCTAGTTGCATCATCAATGAAGGTAGCATAATATAGAGAGACACCAAGGGAAGATATATGAGTTGATCCCCATACATATGTATGCACAAGCTCCAATTTCTTATCTTTCTTTTTCTTCCCAACCTCCAGAAAATGAACTCTCTTTTATTTTCCATAGACACAACTTTCACAAAAGTCCATATTGACATATTTCAAACCTGGTAAGACTTTCTTTGAATGAAGTAATCTCATACCTTTTTCACTCATGTGCCCAAGTATGTTGTGTCATAGTGTTTTTTCTGAATCCACAACGATTGTTTCATGTTCTACCTTCTCAAAAGCAACAATTGTTCTTGAACATTGACTTTTCTCTATAACAATTAAAGTAGAAGGAACAATATGACCAATACAAAGATATAAGGTAACTAATTTCACACCTTTTTCTACTACTAAGGATCCTTTTGAAACCTTCTAGTTTTTATCATTTAAAATTAACTATGCAACCTTCATCACCTAGTTGCCCTGCTGAAATTAAATTCCTACTCAGTCTTGGAACATGCCTTACCTCTTATAGTAGCCAATTATTCCCATTGTGCAACTTAGTCTTAATTCTTCCCTTCCCCAAAATCTGACACGGTTAATTATCTCCCAAATAAACCAACCCAAAATCCCCTTGGACATATAATCAATACAATATATTCTATGGGGTGTAGCACAAAATGAGTCCCCTAAATCTAGAACCCATGAATCATCAACATTTTCAAGGGAAAGAAGAAAAGCATCCTCTTCAGATTTATTACTGACCACATTTTCCTCCTTATTACCTTCTTGTTTGTCTCCTTTATTCTTCTGAGACCAGCAATATTTCTTTCTATGACTTGGTTTCCCACAGTACCAATAATTGTTTGGTCCTCTAGATTGAGACCTCTTTCCCTTTGTTTTTCCTCTTGATTTCCTATGACTTCTAGAATTGTTTCCTCTCTCATTTGATCTGCCTCTACTTTCTACATTCAAAACACTACCTGCTGTGGATACACCTGATCTTTTCCTACGAATTTCCTCACTCAGAATAACACCAACAACATCATAAAATTTTAGGGAATTTGAACCAGAAATAGAGTTACTAACAACCATTACCAAGCACTTCTAGCTTTCAGGCAAAGAATACAGAATCAAAAGAGCCTAATTTCTTCCTCAAAATTGACATTAACAAAAGATAATTGACTGGTAACTGTATTAAACTCATTTAAATGATCAAAAACTGACCCACCTTCTACCATTTTCATATTAAATAAAATCTTCATAAGAAATAGCTCATTTGAAGCTGAAGGCTTTTCATATAACTTCGCTAGGGTTTCCATCAACTCTTTAGTTGCCTTCACTTTTGTAATATTAAATACTACCAATTATGCCAAGCATAAACGAATACTCACAAGTGCCTTTCTATCCAAAATATCCCAATCCTCCTGAGACATAGTTATAAATTTCTTGCTTATTCCTCCCAATGGTCGCCATGAATCCTTCTGATAGAGATAGTCCTCCATCTGCATTTTCCATAAATGAAATTTCTGCCCATTAAACTTCTCAACCTTCAACTTATCCTTGTCTTCCATTACTCCCACTTAACTGTGAGACTTTCTTGCAGAGGATAAATTAAAATAACCTGCTTGGATACCACTTGTTAGGATTAGAAGACAAAAAAATAACAATTACATGCAACCATAACCAATAATGCAAAGGAATAAAATACACATAAGTAAAAAAAAAAGATACAAATTGAACGTGCTTCACCCAATCTTGGGCTACATCCACCAAATAGAGAATCTAATATTATTATTTAGTAATTACAACTAATATAACCAATGATCCCTTGCAGCTCAATACCACTGCCAATGCTACAATACTTCTTCACTCTAACAAGCCATAACCCTAACACCATTTTCTTATACAAAATCCCTAACCCTAAAACTTTCTTGACGGGTCAACCTAGGGAAATGGCTGACGAGTCTATTAGAATGATTTAGAATAATTGAGAGGGGGGTGAATCATTTATCCATTGTCTAGATGTACCAATTGAACTTTCAAACACTTCAACCAACTCAGATCCACCTAGTAATCTACTTGGTCTTTATAGCATATAAACAACAATATAAACTTGCAGTATATTATCCTAATGTAATCAACTTGCAGAATATAAAGCTATTAACTGTACAACACATCAAATAACATTCACACAAGTATGACACCAAGATTTAATGTAGAAAACCAATATGGGAAAAACCACCAGCAACATGCTACCAATTTTTCACTCTTCTGAAGTGAGCTCTGTGAAAAGCTAACCCAGTTAAAAGTTACAATACACACTGTTAAATGTGACCTGGTTAAAGGATTTGATCACTCTGTCAGAAGTGAGCCTTGTTAGAGGGCTTAGACCATTGTATTAGAATGTCACCTTGATTAAAAGATTTAACAATATAACTGTTAGGTCAACCTTGTTTAAAAGGATTTTGCAACTGATACAATGGTTAGAAAGTAACAACAAATTGTGATCTGAAATATACAACTCACTTTGAAAATATAAATCCAATTATAGATTAAATGTTAATTCACTAAGTGGCCTTCATTTTCATCTCTATCACTCTGATCTGCTAAAAAATCCTTCAAGCAATCACCACTATGTAGTCCTATACTATTCTGTTTAGCCTTCTCTTCCTTTTTCTTAAATTTTCCAATTAGCTGAATTAACCACATACCACCTCACTTCTCATAATCTACAATTAGGTTAATCTTATACCTCTCTGATCAGGTAGCTCGATCTATTGTTGCTTAATCATCACTGTAGATCTTAGGTTTAGGCTAGATCCAACGAATCCTTCCAACATTTCATTTCCATCTACATTGTAGAATACATCCTAAAACTCCTTCTTGAATCCATACATAAAATGGCTAAACATATATTAAATTCTCATTTAATTCTCCACAACAATCATCCTTATCTTAAATATGCTTCACATATCCCAAGAAAATCAACTATGTCGACTAGGATCTCAAATCTCTCTCAAACTGTCATAATACTGACACTCGATCAATACTGTGCACCGTCGCTCGGTCATCTTTGTGTAACTCAGTAATTCTCTAACACTTGGCACATATTGATGCTTGGACAACACTAAATTTTCTCGGCATATACTAGCGCTCGGTCGACACTCGCATCACTCAACATTACTCAGCACTACTCGACACAAACTTAAGTTTCTTAATCTTTTGCTTTGTAACTTGGTCAAGACTAATCTTGTAGCCATCCAAACTTCACTTAGACTTAAGATAAATGATATATTACCTTGTCAAAGTGCAATCTCATCAAGTACCCATTGTAGTTTCACATAGCTCAACCATTTCATTAGGTTTTCTTGTTATCTCTTCTTTTCAAAACTTCTTTATCAATCAATTGATATGGCACTTTACAAGATAGCAACTGTCTTACCAGCTAAGGTTTGACATCAATGACAATATAACAATTGTCTCAATTGTAGTTTCCAACAAAGACAACCCAAAAAGGTCTTGACGAGTTAACCCAAACCCCACGAATTGTAGAAAAGTGTACAACACTTGTCTAATCAGTCACCACAAACAAAGAATCTGCCACTTGGATACTGATTAGGCTCTGTATGCACCCTAAAATGGTCGCCTAGACTTTGGGCCCCATTTATTATTTTATCAATTTATCAAATTTCTGAATCAATGCTTTGAAACATTTTCAATTCAAATCAATTTCCTTGATCAAATTGTAATTAATTCAATTATTTCAATATTTCCTAAGGTTTGGTCATTTTTATCTAATTAAAAGATTTAATCTCTCTTTTAATTAAATAAAATTCCTCTTATTTAATTAAAAGATTTAATCTCCCTTTTAATTAAATTCCTCTTATTTAATTAAATTCAATTCCTCCCA
>MU223925.1:950395-961574 GCA_018584345.1 Thuja plicata | reverse complement strand
TTAATCAAGGTTGTAGTAAGAGTCCGTGGTGTCTCTCCAATCGGTTTGTACGTGCGTGACTCACTTAAGAGCCTAGTTGATCACGCTGGCTCCTTAGGGATATTCACCCGATCCAGACTATCATCAAAATGCCTCGCCTGAGCTTGGCTAGATAAGATAGAACTTTGGTTCGCGCCTTGTTTATATATCGGTCGGAAGGATTTCCCAGTTTAAGGTCGTCCTCCAAGGAAGAAGCGCTTTCCTTGGACAGGCCTTTCTAAGAAAATAAAAGTTTGTAATCTAACAGTTATTGCAAGTGCACCCAAAACTCAAGACACGAGGTGAATCGATTAAGCTCCAATTTTGAAATGTGAACTAAGATACACCACCATACAAGCACAAATGTCCAATTTTAAGCCCAAAAAGTAGGTGTTGATTTGCTTGATCAATTTTAAAGCACCAAATTGAAAGATTTTTTGCCTTTGTTCAATTTTAAACCTCACGTCAATTTTAAGCCCAAATCTGAAAAATGAGGTGTGATATGTTTTGCAAGCACTGTTCTTTTTAAACCCAAATTGACAAATGAATTTTTTTTAGTTTATGTTTTTTAAACAAGTTAGTATCAAAAAAGGATTATTTGCAAAAATGAGAACTTTGAAGAAAATGAAATGGTGCTTACCAAAACTTACCCTCCTCTGTCCTTGATGACTTTGATCCAATCCTGCATAGAAACCACAAAGAATGTCAATTAAAAAGCAAGTGGGCATAAAACTTGGATCTGATATTTGCAATATTTGTTACGATTGCGGCAATCTTCCTGCAACTGTGGTAAACTTCTGTCGATTGCGGTAATAAACGTTCAACTGCAGCAAAGTGCTATCGATTGCGGTAATTAAGTTGCAACTGCGGTAAAATGCTATTGATTGCGGCACGGATCGGACAACTGTGGCAGAATTATTGTGATTGCGGCAAAATCCTTGCGATTGCAGCACGGATCAGACGATTGTGGTAAAATACCAGAAGTCAGAGACAAGAAAAATGGCCAAAATAACTGCGAAAGCCTGCAATCAATTGCTGTATTAAACCAGTCGATTGCGGCACAGTGTGGGTGATTGCGGCAAAATTCCAGCAATTGTGAAATAATACAGATATCGAAGAAAAGTGAGATTTTCAATTTTGCGACCGTACGACCGTGGTTGATCTATTCGTTCCTTCGTCCGCAAGAGATATTTGGGCTGTTTCTTCACGTCAGGTTCACCAAAATGTACGCCTCTCTCTCCGGTTTCCCACAGCTTTCCAAGGGCGGGGGTTAGTAGCAAAGGTTCACAAGTGAATGCAAATCAAGCATACAATAACTACTAAATGAAAAATAGAAATGTGAGCAATAAAATGTACAAACAAGAGAAGGGAAGACAAGTAAATGCAAACCCCTCGATGCTTGAAGCTTCTATTGTTTCTCTCTACTCCTTTCGAAACGCTGTTCTTGATGCTCAGTATTGGCGGGGCAACGTCTATGACTTGAGAAGCATCGAGAATTTGATATTTGAAATGTGTGTGTGATCGCAAGATGGCTTGAATGCTAGAACCAAACTGACATAATAATGGCGCACGAGAGCTTGAAATCCTGGATCCTTAAAATGGTTATGAAGGGTTTATTATATAGGATTTGGTGATGAAATGAATGGTTGAGATCGATCCCAGAGATGGGAAGATGAACGGTTGAGATCAAAAGGAACAGGAGAGCTCCTCAGTAAACTCCACCTCTTTATTTGGTTAAGAGGAGATAGAGTTTGGTTAACTAAGGAGCTAATTATGAGGTACCTTTTTGAATTGAAGAGGTGGGTGAAGTTACCCATGTGGACTGGAGAGATGGGTGGAGTAACCCATGTGATGTAGTTGGAGTTAACTCTTTGAAGATAAATGAATATTTAATTCATTTATTTAATAATTATTTTCAACATGTGAGATAATTGAATTCTTTTAAATTAAGAATTACTTTATTTGATGAAATTAAATTAATTTAATTGAAATTAATTTAATTGGAAGAATGTAATTAGTAAGTTTAAATATTTGATTTTAAACTATAGGAAATTGAGTTTAATTAATTAAATAATGATAATTAATCAATTAAAACTTAATTAATTAAATAAAATTAATTATTTAATTAATTTTGGGAATTGGATTAGATGATTTGAGAAGTGAATTTAGAAGAAAATAGATGATTAATTAATGATTAAAAAACTATTAGTTAATAGATGAAAATTAGTGTTTTTAATGTAAAGTCGCAAGCTTGTCCATTTTAGGGTGTCTAGATTTATGTCCTAAAACACCCAAATATGAAATGAATTAATCTCAGATCCTTGGGAACATTAAAAGCCCCAAATTATGGATGAATGAGTGAGTTTGACAGTATTGAAGGGTTGCATGCATAGTGCATGGTTATAGCAGTAGAGGACTTGGCCATTGGAGGGGGTGATTTTGTGTTTGAATCCATGTTAGGATGGTATAAGGATGGTTAATCATCCATTTATTTGAGGCTATGGTGTTGGGAGGTTGTACATTAACCAAGCCCTAGATCTGAGGGGTTTTGCACTTAGAGAGGTCTTATAATCAAATTAGTTATAGAATCCATAGTTTGGGGTAATTTTTTGAATTTGTTGAAAGTCTCAAGGTATAGGGTGAAGATGCATTAGTAGTTGCTTTGGAAAAGTGGTCGAATTAGCCCTCTTAGTTCACTGATAGTGGCAAAGATGAGTAGGATGGTCCAAAACACAAGGGGTCAGTTCTGAGATATGTTAATGAGATTGAAAAAGGGTATTCAGATATGTGATTTTTTTAAAGAGTTGTTTGGAACTATTTTGAGAAAAGATTTAAAAATCCTTCTTGTTGTACTACTAGGACAGTGTATGACCGAACAGATTTGTAAAGGAGACATAATGTCTTCAAGGAAGAGTTTGTGGCTTGGTATATGGGTGAAACAAGTGTGTTGGGGTCCTTAGAGGAGTTAGGATCACCTATGAAAGCAAGGTTGATGGTTGTAGTTGTAAAAGCCTATTGAATGAAGGATGTATAACATGGAGTTTGGAGCATGATTGAATGGTAGGAGTATGAAGAAGTATGAAGAAGCACATTACATTGACTGCAAGGATTACAAAAAAAGCATGAAAAGTACTTTTAGCTCTATTCAAACATGGTGTAACACCAAAAAAATAGCATTAATCAAATGAAAACCAAATCTATAAAGGATCAAAGGTTGTCTCAGTGGGCATGCCACATGTATGAATGAAGGAGATTGAAAACCAAATCAGAGGTTTAGTTATCCCAACATCACAACAATGGAGTCTTTCAAATAAACACATGTAAAATAAATGTTAAATAACATAATGCATTTGACAAAACATTAATCAATTGCACTCCTATTTACCATGAATCTTGCAATCAACATTTTGGTGCTCTCAAAATTATAGTGCACCGGATGGCTAATGGAGAATGAAGATCTGTAGTATGAAAATAATATATACATACAACACATGGAAAAGATATAATATAAAAATGAACATACAAACATAAATACAATGCATGATGTAAAGACATAATATGGAAATAATACATACATACAACACATGCCAAAGATATAATATGGAGATGATACATACATAGTACACATGAAAAAGATAAAATAATTAGAAATGAACATGTACATATGTATATATGAAATAGTTTTGTACAAAATGTGACACATGCCATCTCCAAAAATTTACAAAATTAGTTCATGTCTCTATACAATATGGCATACGCCATCTCAAATTGTGCCATATGGTATCTCAACATAAGAAGTTCAACGAAAATTGTTTCTAGGACATTCTAATCTACTGGTGGATGATCAAAGTTAAGTCTCTTCGAACTACTCTTTGGCTCTGGTGGATCCTGCATTCAAACACAAAAGTGAAACACCAAGTTAGATTACTTAATTTATATGGTTTCTACAAATAATAAATAAAAATTTAAAATCATAGTCAACAATAATAAATATTTTTTTAAAATTGAACTCTCATGTACCTCACCTCTCAGTCTTCTCATGCGGTCAAGAGACCTAATATATGTCTTTAGTTGCGAAGGGACAATGCCACCAATGTTGACTCTGACCTATTTATATGTTTGCGAACATGAGATTGATGTAAGACTTATACTATTTAATGTTAAATCCTTGGTAGCAAATACATGTTTTAAATATAACACAATTAACATCAAAATTTACCTCTGTTGAACTTTCTTCAGGAAATGTCAGTTGGGTCATCAGTGATACAAACCCTTGGTGTCGTACCTCCCTCAAACTAGGGGTGACCTGCAAAGTCAAACAGATAATTTTCATACAATCATGACTTGATCATATTAAATATATACTTGATAGTAAACTACACACAAATAAATTTAGAAATATACGTACTGTGGGTCTATCACTGTGAATTGAGATGCCTGTGACTCTATCATGGCGAACCGGTCTCACAACATCATCAGACACCACCCTCTGTCAAATAAAACATGTAATTAAAAATGAGTACACACAAGTGACAAGTATACATGTATGCTTAATCAATCTAAAATAATTAATTACGTTCCCCTTGTCAACACCAGATGCCTGAACCCCCTCACATTGCCCTCCAATGGCAACTGGTGAAACCTACATCAGTATGTAATAAGATGATCATAAAAATTAAAAAATACATATATACAATATTATAATAAAAGGAAACCAATGAGTACATTAAAATGTATGTACCATGGAAGTGTCAAGGCCAAATGAAATGGCCGAAAGTGTGGACCCCTCCACCTGTGCCATCTCCTCCTCTGTCATCAACTGGACATAAATGAAACATGTATAAAAAAAATAAGTGGGTAATCATGATAAGAAAATTCTATTAAAAATACGAACGTTTAAAATTAAATACAATGTAACAAGTTAATTGTTTACTCTTACCGTAATAGTAGGAGTCAATGGTTCTGTATGTCCCTGATGCACATCTCCATGGGGTGCTTCAGTGCCTGTAGTGTGTTGTATAGTATTGTCCACCTTGAACACATAGTTATATGCATCACTATCATTCAGGGGACCCAAGCACATATTCTTGCACATAACCTAGTATGAGGCACACAAACATGTGAGCTCATGGAGGATGTGGAAGGGACAGAAGCATCAGTATGAGGAGGAAATAATGTCACACTCTTCCTAATGAGTAGATCACTCAAGGCGTGAATGGATTGTGTATGTGTTAATTTTGGCCTTAATAATCAACCACACACTTCAACATAGTCCTTCTTCACCAGATACATACAAGACTGAATATGAGATTATTCATCTTATCTTCCTGTGTGATTCGACCTGTTGCCTTCTATCTAGAAGAGGTTTTTGAAATTGCTCTCAGAACAAGAGTCTCACAACCATGGACCAATCTAAGAACGAAGGATTTATTATGATGGATGCAATACAATGCAAGATTATGCTAAGAAATGAAATATGAGAGATTAAGCTAAGACATGATTTCAATGCAATTTAGTCTAGAAATTGAAACTATCTTATTGCAATATGAAATTATTCTATATGAGATTAGCAAGAAAATGAGACAATAATTCCGTATTCTAACAATGCAAAAGTAAGTGAGTAATCAGGGGATAATCAGGGGTTTTGAATGAAGAATGAGAGTTCTTTTATAGACTCATAGATGATCAGAATAGAAACTTTCTTTTCTGAAATAAAACAAATAGAAAAGCTAGTAAAAACAGAAAGCTTTATTGAAAAGAATTCAATAAATTGTTTTCTTCCTGCTTTAACTGTTTTCTTTCTTTGATTTAATATTATTTTATTTAAACTTAATTGTTTTATTTTTCTTTAAAACACAATTAATTCAAAGTTTCCATTTCTGAATAGAGATAAGACTTTTGATAGAATATCTAATTAATTAAATAAATATAACCTCATAATTGCTTTTTCTCAATTATCTGAATAATTAAATTCAATTATTGAAATGAGGATATTTATTTAATAATTAAATATTATTTAATTCCTTTTCATGTGTCTTAGCTAAAGAGGGTGAATTTAATTTAATTAAAGTGCTAAGACTTTATAATTAAATTAATTCGATCATAAGGTTTGTTTAGCCAAATAGATATTTAAGAATTAAATATGATGTATGATTAATACAGATTTAGGATTTTCTACATTTGACACTCAGGTCGAGTAGAGTCAGTGAGAACTCAGAATTGCCTAGTACAATAGGACTTTGATGATTCAGAAGAATGAAAAATGCAACAAAATTGGTTAGAGTAGCAAGATGCCAATTTTGGGGTGTTACATTTTGCCCCTCTTTGAATTGATGTGCGAATAGCGCATTGATTCAAAGAATAGTCTGATGCCTGAAGCACAGAAGAAAGGATTTTCAACACCCAGTTTTGACCGTGAGGTATGAAAAACTAAACATGGCGTCAAGTGATTTGAAAAACATGGAACACCCAATTTTGACCGTAAGGTACGAAAAACTAAACATGGCGCCAAGTGATTTGAAAAGCATGGAACACCCAGTTTTGACCATGAGGTACGAAAAACTAAACATGGTGCCAAGTAATTGAAAAGCATGGAACACCCAATTTTGACCGTGAGGTACAAAAAATTGAACATGCCCCAAGTAATTGAAAAGCATGGAACACCCAGTTTTGACCGTGAGGTATGAAAAACTAAACATGCCCCAAGTAATTGAAAAGTATGGAACACCCAGTTTTGACCGTGAGGTACGAAAAACTGAACATGCCCCAAGTGGTTGGAAAAGTATGGAGCACCCAGTTTTGACCGTGAGGTACGAAAAACTGAACATGCCCCAAGTGATTGAAAAACATGGAACACCCAGTTTTGACTATGAGGTACGAAAAACTAAACATGCCCCAAGTGATTGAAAAGCATGGAACACCTAGTTTTGACCGTGAGGTACGAAAAACTAAACATGCCGCAAGTGATTGAAAAGCATGGAACACCAAATTTTGACCGTGAAGTACGAAAAAACTGAACATGTCCCAAGTGATGAGGATTTTTGAAAATCAGATTAGATTGATTGGAATAGATTCAATGATGTAATCATCCTGCCCCCTCAGGAGAGAAATCGAAAGATGACACGTCATAATGATGATGGAAAGTGAAAAATCGCAGATAGATGTTGAGGCGAAGGTCAAGAAGAACTCAGAATAGATTATGGAAGAATTCAAAAGATTCAAACTCAATTTTAAGTGATTTTAAGGTTAGGTTGACCAAGTTTGACTGGGGTTGACTAGAGTTGACTAGAGTTGACTTTTGAAAAAAAAGTCAAAGATATCAGAAAATGATGATATGATAAGATTCTGACGGGAAAGCGATGTCAGAAGGGTGACTGCACAAGCGTCCGATCGCGTCGGTCCCAAAAATTTTAAAATGTGAATTTGAGCTATATAGAAGTGTCAAATTTTGATTTCGATCCCGAAAATGGGTTGAGCATATAGCTGAAGATAGGGAGCGAGGATTAAACACTTGGTCAGTCATGATGAAACCAAGACTCTAAAGAAGAACTCCCCTATGTATGAACCCAGGAGAATGCAAAGAAGAGAACACTAAATTCCTACCACAATGCAAGTCTAGAATGAAAATGCAATTCTATGCTAGATGCAATATGAAAGTGCAATTCTAGGACATGGTTATGAGACCCATCATATAATTATCATCATTGAGCATTTTTTTGGAACATCAAAGTCGATACAACCCTTACTGGCACCACAATGCAACCATGAGGATCTGAATATGACTTATCATCAAATAAAATGTAGGAAATGAACGTAAGCACCAGGGCACAAAAGCCAAGATGACCTGAACATTGTTTCCAATTAATGTTGCAAGGGTACACTAGTATCAAGGCATTCAAAGCCAAGATAACCATGAGTGCGATCATGCGTAAACAAACAGATTAATAACAAGCAAAATGATAACAAATAGAGCAATAAAAAGAAAGGAGATAGTACCAACCTCACCATGGCATACAAATAAACAAGATCAAGGGATGTGAGGCTATTCCACCTTATTGCAGGAGCTCTTATCACATGCACCCTATTTATTTTACGTTGCCAGATCATTAGGACTATGCCAACAAGTAGTAGACAAATAAAATGTCAATGAAATCCATAAGAATAGACAGCATACAAAGAAATATTCAAACATAGCTCAGCCTGTTTTAAAGTTTTCAAATGTAGATGTGTATGAGGTTTTGAAAAACACCGTTGTGCTTGTGCGTGCATTGTGTTTGAATGTTATCGATAGATGTTTACATTTTGAGATATCCGATATGTGTTGAAAACACAGATGTGTCCAAAGATAGTGTTAAAAAATACTGTTATGGTGGTGTTGAAAAACACCAGTTTGTATCAGTAGCGAGTTGTCCTTGAGAAGTGACAAGATTACTGACTTAAGTGTAAACCATAGATATGATGAAATGGGGGGCTCGTGCCCCCAAGTAATGATGACTGACTTGACGTATGTTGCAAGGAAAAAGGAGATGTGAGTTCCCCCAAGCGTATGGCGCTAAATCAATGACAAGTCAGGAGGGTTTGCAAAGGAACCAGAGTGTCACCAAAGTGACCAAAAGATATGTACAAACTAAAGCATAGAATTGTCAAGACCAAGTATCGATAGATAGAGCGTGTGAGTATAACTCCAACTAGAATGGATGTGAGAAATTTCAATAGAATAGCGACAGTAGGCAAACACAGTGAGAACCACTGGTGACTAACACAAGAGAGATGATTAAATGAAGTGATTGTAGGTATAAGCTATACATCAGTAGGTAGACGCAGTGAGAATCACTAGTGACTGATGTGAGAGAGATTCTCAAGAAGAGAGAGCTCTGTATAAGCTAAGTGACAGTAGGAAGACATAGTGAGAATCACTGGTGACTGTCACAAAGTAGATCCAAAAGATAATAAGACAATGCCCCCAAGACTAGGAGGGTTTCCCCGAGAGTATGACCAGTTTCAATCCATGTGAGTTGGTGTCTTGACGGGAACTGAAAGCAAATGAAAGCAGGAAAGCAGCAATGCAGGAAAGCAAATACATAAAGCCAAAGGGTGCTGCGATAGATATAGCATTGTGGAACAAGAGGCGCCTGTTTACCAGGTTTTCACCTTCTTGGCATAATTTTTTTTTTTTTGCTACCATGACGCCTGTTTGCCAAGTTTTCATCAATGGCACTTTTTTTCTTTTTCTCTTTTTTTTTTGTATTTTTTAATTTTTTTGTATTTTTGGAATATATGATTTTTTTGGAGATACATCAAAAAAACACCTATTGCTAGGTTTTCACTAAGATGATCATTTTTTCAGGACTTTTGCAGATTTTTAAAATTTTTTCAGGACTTTAGTATATACATGAGCATACTAAAGATGTCTCAGTTGTAGAACCGCTTCAAATGAAGAGCGTTGATGGGCTCTTTGAGTTGTTCTCCTTTAGTAGTAGAGAGTTGATAGGTGCCAGACCCAAACACTGTAGTAACAATATATGGACCAAGCCAATTAGGTTCAAACTTGCCATTCTGGACCCGATGTTGCTGATTCTTAGGGTTCTCTCTCAGAATGAGATCACCCACTTGGAAGTCTCTTGGTTGGATCTTCTTGTTATAGTTTTTAGACATCCTCTTTTGGTATGCTCTTAGGTGATCGAACGCCACTTGGCGATGTTCATCAAGTAATTCTAGCTCTTGTAGCCGAGATATTCTAGTATCTTCATCAGTGATGAGGCCCTTCAAAGAGACTCACAAAGAAGGAATCTCGACCTCAATAGGTAGCACCGCATCTACCCCATAAACCAATGCATAGGGTGTAGCCCCTGTTGGTGTTCTTATACTTGTCCTATATGTCCAAAGAGCTGGATTGATCCAAAGATGCCAGTCTCATCCGGATTTATGTACTGTGCAATGCAGGATCTTAAGGATTGTTTTTTTGGAAGCTTCCGCCTGTCCATTACCTTGAGGATAATAGATGGAAGACCAGTGTTGAGTAATTTTGAACTTAGAGAAAAGCTTTGTCAAATCCTTATTTTTAAATTGTCCCCCATTATCTATGATAATCGCTGAGGCTACACCATGCCTACAGATGATGTAATTAAGAATAAACATTGCTACTATTTTGCCACTAGCAACGGTGAGAGGGACTGCCTCCACCCACTTAGTAAAATAATCTATAGCTATAATGATAAACTTACGTCTGTTGGAGGATGAGGGGTAGATCTGACCCACCAAATCAAAGGCCCATTGCTGAAATAGCCAGAAAGTAATAAATGGAATCAGCTCCTTGGCTGGAGTGTGAATCAAGTTTCCATATAATTGACATTGTTTACAGGACTTGGCAAACTATGTTGCTTCTTTTTCCATGTCCGGCCAGTAGTAACCAGCTCTAATAAGTTTGCGGGCCAATGTTAGGCCGTTAGAATGTGACCCACAGACACCTTCATGCACCTCTACTAATGCTTGTTTGGACTCATCAGGTTCTAAACACCTAAGGAGGGTACCGTCTAGACCATGCCTATACAAATCATTAGCAATGATGACAAACCATGAAGCACTGCGGATTAGGTGACATTTCTCATTCCGGGAGTAAGTGTCTAGAATGATCTGGTCACCTAGGTAGGATAATATGTGATGGTAGTGGGATGAGTCATGTCTTATGATAGAACAAATCATCTGGGAGTCAGGGGAGTCATAGGCTAGGTAGCATAACATCTCTACCAGGAATTCATGTCTAAAATCATTTTCAGGCATTTGCAGCATAGAGGCAAGAGTAGCCATGGCGTCTGCTACTTTATTATCTGCCCTCGAAACATGTTGAAATGTGATGTGAGTAAAATACTATTTAATATCATCCACCAATCATTTGTAGGGTATCAGCTTATCATCTCTTGTCTAATAGATATCATTGACCTGATTGATGACCAATTGGAAATCTCCAAGGACATTCAGTTCATCCACGTGCCACTCAAGGGCGATCTTCATACCATTGATGAGAGCTTCGTACTTAGCAATGTTGTTTGTACAAGGAAACAACATTTTGTATGCTTTTGGTAATGAGTATCTTTGAGGTGTAATGAACAGGATCCCAACACCTGACCCCTATTGGGTAAATGAACCATCGAAAAACATAGTC
>MU223925.1:927548-950345 GCA_018584345.1 Thuja plicata | reverse complement strand
AGTATCTTTGAGGTGTAATGAACAGGATCCCAACACCTGACCCCTATTGGGTAAATGAACCATCGAAAAACATAGTCCATGAGCGATGTGTAAGAAGTAATATGGACTCATCTAGAAATTCAATGTGCAATGGTTGATGATTAACTAGAGGTGCCTCCGCTAACTTATCTGCTATTTCTTGGCCCTTAATGGCTTTCCTTTCAACATATTAAATATCAAACTCACTGAGAATCATGACCTATTTAGCTAGTCTACCTGTGAGGGTAGCTTTACTAAGCAAGTATTTTAGAGGGTCAATTTTAGCAACTAGACATGTAGTATGAGCCAACATATAGTGTCACAATTTTTGTGAAGCAAACACTACTGCAAGGCAAGCCTTCTCTATAGTAGAGTATTTTGTTTCATAGGAGACTAGAGTCTGACTAATGTAATAAATAGCCCTTTCTTTCTTGTGTTGATCTTCCTAAGCCAATAGGATACCCAATGATGTATTCGTAGCAGATATGTAAAGTATAAGTGGCTTCCCATGAATGGGAGGCATCAAGATGGGTGGGTTGGCAAGATACTGCTTGATTTGCATGAACCCTTCATCACATTCTTTATTCCACTGATAAGTCACACCCTTGTGCAAAGTCTTGGTAAATGGTTGTGACTTATCCACCAGTTGAGAGATAAAATTCCGGATAGACTGTAGTCGGCCTTGAAGTCCTCTCATTTGTCTAATATTCTTAGGTGGCGGCATTTTCAGAATAGCTTGTACTTTTGCAAGATCTACTTCAATACCTTTGGAAAATATGATATAGCCAAGTAGCTTACCAGATATCCTCTAAGCTGATTTAGATTATCTCCTATGAGATCTTGTATTGGTCGAGGGTTTGAGAATGGTGGTCTTCTGAAGGTGGGGGATTGTTTTGAGGTGATTCTGGATTATTCGCGGACTGAGAGGGAGGGTTTTTGGATTGGTCTGAATCCATGTCTGATTCAAAAACAAAATATAATAAACAATATAAATTTCAATTCTAGTTTATAATCAATTTTAAAAAATAATACACAATATCATATAAAATCTAGTCTTTTTAAAAAAACAATAAATTTCAATGCAAAAACAAAAAAAAGAGTGAAACTACAAAATTTCACTTACCTTGTGTACTGTAGAAAATCTAATATCAGATAGGTATCATATATACGGTTTTAGGGGCTCGGCTTCTCATTGCTTCACTATTTTCACAATGCAAATGTTGAACGCAGCCGCGGGCAACAATATATTATGACTGGTGAATATCAGACATCTAATATTATCAGACATCAGATATTATCAGACATCCGATAATTCTTTAGCTTTGGCTTTTGGCTTGGCCAGGTGTACTGACACCCAGGCCTACTCAAAAGTCAACAAATTTTTGGGTGCGCTTTTGGACGAGTGAAAAACTATTTTTTTTACATCACCATTTTTTGGCATACCATGATCCTACACAGACCCATAGTGTTATTTTCCTTCTAGGTATCCTTGATTTCCCCTTTCTCGCCCCTAGGCTCAATAATAATGGGGATATTCAACTCAGGATCATCTCTGTTACTCTGTTCCCCAACAAAACCCTCATCTTCTAAAGACTCCACTTCCTTATCATCTTACGTTCTCATACCTTCAATGTCATCATAGATTGACAATGTGATATTTGCTTCAACAGGGCCTTTGCGGCTTTTTTTGTTAGAATATTTTCTTTTTTTCTTTCCTGTAGACATCTCCAAATTTTTGTGTTTCACATTGTCAATTTTCTTTGGAATCGGGTCAGGAATGTATTTTTAACATAATCTGTAATCAGAAGGATAAGCCCCTCATAAAAAATAGGGGAGGATTTAAATTTGTGATCTATAATACTTTGATTGAGCTAGCTTAACAAATAATAGGGGAAAGAAACCCTAATCTCATGTTGAAAATGATTTACAAGCACGAAGTGGTAGTTATATACCTTAGAATACCTACCATCAAGAGTGATATACTCCATGATTTCTCTGATGAAAAATGCCCAGATGTGCTTGATATTGGATAGCATCACATAATCCAAGTCCTTTGACAAGCATAGCCCATTCCTCATCTATCTTTAGAAAATTTTTGTATTCTTTATTACCCTCCTTTTTATCTTTGGAAAATTGCATTCCCTCCAAAGGGAGACTAGTGATTTCAGCAAAATGGTCTAAAGTTAGGTTAAGGTATTTACCCAGAATGTTCACTTTCCCATTCTCCTATCCTACCACAAATGCCTTTGTAACCTCCTTATTATTTCCATGAAGACGTTTAAGGTATCTGTGCACTTTTCCCTTTTTGAGTTTTCTCCAAACTTCTTTTTCCTTCCTCCATTTACAGATAACAGGTTCTTCTCTTTTTATGTCCCCTCTCATATCTTCATTCTCCTCTATTTTTTTATACCCACTATCAATCTTTGACTCCTTAATATAATTCAACACAATGTGCAGATAGAGCTTCAAATGAATAGACTGTTTCTTGATACCCAAAATGCATTCGGCGGCTTAACATCATAATTTTTATGACACTTCACATTGCACATCACCTTTGTTGTACCCCAAAACTATATTGCATTAAATGATATGACTAATATTTTTAATAGCACCTGCCTTATTATTAACTCTGTCATGATTGAGTAATGAATGTATTTCATCATTAATCTTTGCAGCTCTGTGCCACTTGCAAGTGATGTCATTTTTAACTCCAAGATTAGCAAGACCATCCGCCACTTGGTTAGTTTCTTGAAAATTATGGATGACATGGAAAGCATTGAATTTTGAAGCCAAAACCTTAATTTTATCAATAATTTTCTTGATAGTCTAAGAATCCTTGCTTATACCTTTGATATTATTAATAATTTTTAGGGAATCGCCCTCCAGCAAGACTTTCTTACATTCCAACTCTTCTGCCAGTAGAATCACCTTAAGGACTACCATTGCTTTAGCTTTGTGATTCAATTGAACTCCCAGAGGGACATCAATTGCACCAACACAGATACCATTCTAGTCTCTTATAATGCCTCCTCCTCCAGCCATACTAGGGTTTCCCTTCACCACCCCATCAAAGTTATATTTGACCCAGTCCTCTAGAGGGGAAATCCAGGTTTCCATAGCTCTCTGAGATCTAGACTTAGGTTTAGGAGTTTTGACTTACCTATCACTAGTCATCGCACATTCTTTAGACTTAGAATTTGAAGAAAGAAAATTTTCTTCCAGCGCACGACATATTTGATTTTCAACAACTTCAGGGCTGGATTGTTTCTCCCTGAAGATTCTATTGTTTTGTTCTTTCCAGATTTGCTAGCACAAGTGTGGAGGTATTAAGGACCAGTAATATTTAGCAATGATATTCTAAGGAGGATGGCTCCATTGAGTAACAAAGTCCTACCAAAGAAGAGGGAAGAACCAACACAAATTCCATTTCCTAAAGATAATTTCCCAAACCTTACGGGTAAATTAACATTGGAGCATAAGATGATCACAAGATTCAAAATGTTCCAAGAAAAGAACACATCTATTCACAATATAGAAACCCCTTTTAGCAAGGTTGTCAAGGGTTAGCGATTTATTTTGAATTAAAATCTAGTAAAAAAAAAAAATTTTAGGAATGAGATTTTTGTACCACACATAGGAGCAAAGAGGTCTTTCCTCTCTTTCAGTGAAAAGGTTGATAGCAGAGGCCACCGTGTACTTACCATCAGGTCTAGACTCCCACACAATAGATTCCTAGATGTTATCTTTGATATGCCATGTCTGTAGCTCATGCTAGAGGGTAATGAATCTCCTATCAATTTCTCCAAGATTCCCCCATTTGTTTTCTTGCCAGTAATCATTATCTTTAGAAACTATAGTATCTTTGCACCTATCAATGGCCCGTTTTCGCTCTTGATTATTAGAAAGAGGCACTTTTATATGGATCCAGTCATCATCCCATAACTCAATTCTCTTTCCATCTTCCAACTTCCATCTCTTTCCATTGATAATCATATCTTTAGTCAAGCTTATACTATTCCAGATATGAGATCCATTAATATTGATATATTCAGTAATAATCCTCCAAGGAATTATAATTGAATAGGTATTTGTTTCTGATAATAATATTCCATTCTTTCCGATCTCCATAGATTCTCTAAAGTTGTTATCCAAAAGGGATTTATTGACACTTTTTATAGTTCTCAGACCAAAACCTCCCAACTTTTTAGGCTTGCAGACTTTATCCCAAGCTACAATACTAAGCCTTTTCTTCTCTTCAACCGCCGACCAGAGAAATATTTTTTGGATTTTCTCAATTTCAGTAGCAATTTTGTGAGGAATTTTGAATAGGCTCATAGCATAAATAGGAAGATTTTGAAGAGTTGATTTAAGTAATAGAAGCTTCCTAGAATTTCTCAGAAGGACCCCTTTCCAGCCAGCAAGCTTATTGTTAAATCTATCTATAATAGTATGCCGAAAACTTTCTGAGGGTTTGGAACAAAGAGGTAAGCCCAAGTAAGAGGATGGAAGTTTCCCAATAGTACAACCTAAAATAGTTGACATCTTTATCTATCTTTCCACCAGAGTATTTATGAAAAAAATTGAGCTCTTAGACTAGTTGACAAGTTGACCAGTGGTAGCAATATAAACAGAAAGGGATTTCTTCAAAATTTTGGCTTCTTTAACAGTGGCCTCACCCATTATAAGCGTATCATCCACAAATTTCTCATGGGAGCATGTGGTTCTAGCTGAAGATGGATGGATGCCAACTAATTCACCTTTTTCCACCATTTTCTTTATGTACCTTCCCAAGAATTTAGCAAGAATAGAAAACAGAATAGGAGAAATGGGATCTCCTTGTCTCAGACCTCTAGAAGGTCTAAAAAAATTTAAAGATCCCCCATTAACAATGACCGAGGAGGAAACCGTTGAAACCAATTACATTGTTATTTTAATAACACCATTATCAAAACCAAAAGAAGATAGAGCCTTTTGAAGGAATTTCTAGTCAACTCTATCATACACCTTAGATAGATCTAGTTTCATCATAAACCCTTATTTTTTAGCCATTTCCAGGGAATGGATATTCTCATGTGCCACAATTATGGAATCTAGAATTTGTCTTCCATGGACAAAACCATTCTGCTAGGGGGAAATGATATTTGGAAGAAACTAAAGTAGTCTGGTAGTAATCACTTTTGATATAATCTTGTACAAAGAGTTACACAAGCTAATGGGTCTAAAAGCATCCACAATGTTAGCTCCCAGATTTTTAGGAACGAGGACCAAAAAGGTAGCATTGAGTTCCCTAAGAAGAAATTTAGTGCCAAAGAATTATTTGATGGCATCCTGCACATCTTTTTCAGGGATATACCAAAAATGCAGGAAGAACAACATAGGGAACTCATCAAGGCCAGGAGATTTCTCCCCTTCAAAAGAAAACACCACATTCCTAATCTCCTTATTTGAAGGAATAGATTAGAGAAGTTTGTTAGTAGGAACATCAACCAAGAGGGGGATAGCTGAAATAATTTATTCTTGGTCAGATCTATTCATATTATTTTCCTTTGACAACAACTTAGAGAAATATCTTTGCATTTATGTTCTGATTTCTTCCTCCTTACTAATAGTCTTGTCTTTAGATCACAGATTCACAATCCTATTGGTAGCTTTATGTTTCACAGTCATCATATGAAAAAATATAGTATTTTTATCCCCAGCCTTGAGCCATTGAGCTCTAGATCTTTGTCTCCAAAAAGGTTCCTCCTTAGTAATTATATTATGATAATCTTCTATCAGTGTGTTTTTCATAGTTTTTCTTTCCTCTGAGAGACCTGCAATCTAGATCTTATGTTGGATTTCCTTTATGTCAGTCTATAGTCTTTCTTTCATTTGGAAAATATCTCCAAACACTTCCTTGTTCCAAATTTTAAGTTTCCTTTTAATTGTATTCAACTTCTTAGCAGTTCTATACATAGCTCCCCCCTCTAAAGCATAGTTCCACCATTCTTCAATCTTATCTTTTAATTTAGGATGAGATAGCCACATTCTTTCAAATCTAAAAGGGATATTCTTTTTAAAACTGACCTTCTTAGCATTTAGAGAAATAGGAAAGTTTTCAGACCCTATACGTAGTTCAAAAGAAAGAGAACAAGAGCACCTTGAAATCTAGTCTTGGGATAAAAGGGTTCTATCCAATTTGACCTAGATCAGATCATTCCCAATACGTTGATTCGACCAAGTGTAATCAATTCCTTCCAAGTCAATATCTAATAGATCTTTATCATTGATGTACTCCACTAGATCAGATCTTCTATCTAATTAAGAAGGGATTCCTCCCTTTTTCTCCTCATTTTTAAGAGGAGTATTAAAATCTCCCATGATCATTCAACTTGATTCTTGAAACTGATTACGTATTTCTCTCAATCTTTTTATATACTTATTTTTTCCTTTTCTAGTATTGGGTGCATATATATTGATAAGGTTCCATGAGAAATTATCCTTCAGATAAGTAACCTTAACCAGTAAAATGTTCTTCTCACTAAAAATAAAAGTGCAATCAACAGTTTTTTTGTTCCAAATTAACAGTGCCTCTAGAAGCTCCATTAGAGTCAACACCTATACTACCATAATCTTTAAACACATGCATTTTTTCAACTTTTTCTTTTGAAATTTTGGTTTCTTGAATAAGTAAAATATATGGTTTACTATCTCTTACCATATTTCTAAGGACATCCTATTTATGGGGGATATTAAGCCCTCTAATATTCCAAGATATAACTTTCATTTAAGATGTTGGAGAGCATATCTCAGGAATGGTACACTGCCTACCATCCACTATGTTCTATTTTTCTTCATGCTCCCTTATTTTTTTATTGATGCCCTTCCTATTTTATTTTTAGGGGTTCCCACATCAGCCTTATGTTTTCTTCTTGTCTAAACTCCCCCTTGGTTTTGATTCTCTTGTATCTTTGCTGATTCATTCAGATTGCTGTAGTTTTGATTTCCTTTTTTGCCTGAATTGTTATTGGAATTTTTTTTCCTTAATCTCTATCCATGGAAATTCTTGACTTTATGCTGAGATCATATAACTCTCCATTCTTTCTTCATTCCAAAGATCCACCATAGGAGATGAGGTTTCATCATCACTTTCTTCAGAGATGTTGCCATTGAGTTCATGGTCCCCATATTTTCCTTCTCCAGGGTTAGAGGTATTATTCCAAAAAGGGGAAGTGCTCTCTAAATCTTGATTCTTGGCTTTGTTAGTTTCTCTTTCTATTTCATTCACCTTTGGAGGCTCTTTCTCATTTCTAACCTCAGCTAGTTCTTCATTCTCTGTATCCGGCTTGTTTTCCCTGATGATATTGTTCTCTATTCTCAAGATTTCCTTGAGGTCACTATTAACCATTCCCTTCATATTTTCCTCCTGAGTCCCAGGTTCTGGATTAACTATAAGATTATCATTTAGATTAGATTTATGCTTCCAGACTTTTTTTGGATCCCTCTTATTTCCTTCATATGCCTTCTCTTTTTGTTTGTTTAATGGGCATTGTTTAGCCCAGTGTCCATATTTTTTTGCAATTGAAATAGGAAAAGGGAACTGATTCATATTCAATAGGTTGAATATGTTGACCCAGCTTTGAATTAATTGAGATGACCTCTGACAGATCCATATTTTGGTGTATATTCACATAGATTCTAGCGTATACCAGTCTGGATTTTGCAGCTGTCATCGAATCTATCGACAGGAGTTCTCTAAAAGCACTCACCAAACCTGTGAAGACATCCCCGTGCCAGTATTCCATTGGGAGACTTGGTAACCTCACCCAAACATGGGCTGTATCAAAAATATCTATGTTCAGATCTAGGTTAGTAACCCATTTTTGAAGAGCTAGAGATGATTTGTCGAACATCAAGGGGCCTCCACATAGCACTTTTGATAAGTATTTCATATTTGAAAAGAGAAAAGATAAAAAACCTTTTGGCATTATTGCAATACCAACTTGCCCCTAAATTTTCCATTTATGATATGTAAAGTCTCTGACCAACTCAATGTTAGGTCTTATCCCCGTAAAGTTTCCTACCAGCATAAGAGCCATTTTAGAGAATGTATGGCCCACTAGGGGACTGGGTAAGGAAATACCAAAATAACCCTTAATAGGCTCAGAAAATTTGTTAATATTAGGAAAGGAAGAATTTCCAGTTGGTTTGATCCCAAATAAAGATGACCAATTGCCTTTAGCCTGATTTCTATATGGAATTTTATCATTAGTACTAGCCAGGGAATTCTTACCTTCAGTTGTGATTTTTTCTGGCCCACCACCTTGAGAATGAGGGTCCTTATCTTCATCCAAGTCTGTAGTGGAGCCCTCCCCTGATGATCATGCCACTTTCTATTGGTCTCTTGTTGCTGCAAATGCCAGAATTCCTCCAACAACGCAATTCCTACCCTCGTAGTATTTCAAATTTCCTCCTGCTTGAACACCTCCTCCAACTCCCACTCTCTCCTCCCATCTCTTTTTTCATTGGTATATTTCATCCATTGGTAATTGTTGATTGTTTAAAACATGCAATTTTAGGATAAAAAATATTGCTCTATGAAATTTTAAAGTATTTAAGCCAATTTTTATCATAAAAAATTAAGTTCCAATATACATTAATGGAACTAATAATCTCATAGGAATAATGTAATGATAATTAAATAAACTTGGGAGAAATATTTTTCATTTTTAGTTCCTTCTAAATGAGAAACACTATCAATGAACTCATTTAGAATAGAGTAGGTTCTCTAGTGCATTAGAGGAAGCATATTATCACTACTAAGCTCATTCCATATATTAAGGTGATTATGGATAATAATGTCTCTAAAACATCTACTACCTTTAAGGTGTCAAGATTTTACTAAGCAATCTTGAAGGATGTCCCCAAGTTTGTAACCCACAATAGTGGGTTACAAACTTGGTGACATAATATTTTTATAAAGTATAATGATTTAAGATTTGGAAGACCCCATCTAAAGGAAGCCCCTTAGATATAATCCCTCAAGTCCTAGTCATATATACAATGGAGTCTAGACTCTACATCTATCGAGATGTTGGAAAAAAACCTCTTTTACTTTACCTTTTGGAGGGTCAAATGAATTCATTTAGAAGTTTTATTGTGTAAGCATGTAGTCCTTCTTATTTCTTATAAATATGGTATTTTCACCAAACATTAACTTCTTTATTTCACAGATGTTGAAAAATAGGAAAATAGATTGAAAAAATAATAAATAGTATGTTTTCTCTAGGTATTGATATCCCCATTTCAACACAAAAAGAATAAATTAATTCAAATACATAAAATAAAGTTATGAATGATAACATACACCTCTATCCAAATTATAATTGTTGAGTTCAAAATTTAGCTAGAATAAATATATGAAGCAAAAAATAATGCACTCAAGTTTTGTTAATACTTTCTTTTGAATTAATATAAATGGTGCTAGCCCAGCTCATCTATTAATTATCCAAAAAATGTAGCCATATAAAATCAGGCATAACAATAACCAACAAAAATATTAGCAAGATCAACCACACAAATCTCAATCTCAATGCAAATACCCTACTCTAATCAAGGAGAGAAAACAAATACAAAATAAAGTGAATATCAAGATAATGAGTTAAATAAAAAATCGAACACAAATATTTTCACCAAAATATGCCTTGCTCTTTTCTTCTTTGTGTGCATTGTGGGATCTCAAATTTGCACCATTGCTTGATTGCACAAAGATTCAAACTTTGTGGTTAAATAAATAATGAGGAAACAAGGTTCATTTTATAGTATTCGGGGCTTCAAAAAATAATTCAGATTAAGAAGCGCTAACTGTTAATGGATGGAAAAGATTTGACAAGACTAGACTAGATTGAAGAGATAACTCTAATTGATTAATAGATGGCTAGATACATGACATAATTGATTGACAAGTTAATTGGATTGATTAACAAATGACTAGGTAGATTGGATAGAAGAATATAAAGATTGAATAGTTAAATGAATTAATTTGAGAGATGACTAAATGAATGACTTAGTTAGACTAGACTGAATTGATTAGAAAGTTTTAGACAAGTAGTTGTAGATAGAGAGGTGAGACAAGAAGGCTTAATTAATATTAAATAATAATAAAAATATTTTATTGTGCACGTGTGGAATAAATAAATAAAATAAAATACATTATTTATTTGAGAAGATATGCCTTTTTTGAGGATGGGGAATAATTAAACAAATTAAATAATTTATTTAATTATAAGAGGAAAGGGTTAATTAATCAAATAATTGGAATAATTATTTAATTGTGAGTTATGAAGACTTATAAAAGATTATCTAATTAAATAATAAAGGTTAATTTATTAAAGTTTGAGAGGAAAAATTAATAAAATAAAAAAAATTATTCAAAACTATCCTTTTATGAAGGGAACTTATCTTTTTAGATTGGTCAAACACTTGTAGCTTCTTAAGGTTAAAATTAAAGATTGGAATGTCAGTCATGTTAAAAATATCTTTCATGAAAAAACTCAGATACAATCTGAGCTGAATACTTTAAATGATTACATTATTGCCAATGACATGGTCTCTTAGACATTTTCTCAATAGAAAGAACTTAGAAATGCCTTAGAATAAATTCTTTCAAGAGAGGAAGTATACTGGAAACAAAAGTCATGTGAAACCTGGCTTGCTGATGGGGAAAAAAATAATAGGTTTTTCATGCCTCTACTAAATTGAAATGACTAATAAATAAGATAATTTGAATTGATTCCCCTTCGAGCTTCATTGAGGAGGAAAATGGCATTGTTTCAGAAGGAGTCTCCTTCTTTAGTAACCTCCTTTCAAAACAATAAACTCAAAATGTTGATTCTACCTTGGATTCAATTCCACCATGTCTGTCCCAAACTAATAACATGATGTTGATGGCTCCTTTTAGGTTACAGGAACTTAAAGAAGTTTTCTTCAGCATGGTCACATATAACGCTCTTGGGCTAGAAGGGTTTACAATTTTTTTTTTCATAAATGTTGGGACTTTATAGGTCTTGGCATTTTGTTAGCTTTAGAAGAAGCAAGAATCGACAAAACCATGGTGAAAGAATTGAATAATGCTTGGATTACTTTGATTCCTAAAATGGACGATCCTAGGACTTTTGCATATTTCTGTCCTATCTCTCTATGTTATTCATTATATAAGATCTTTACAAAAGAAATTTTGGTTCACTTGGCAAAGATTCTTCCAAAAATTATTTTAGATGAACAAGGTAGTTTTATTCCTAGTAGAGAAACCCCATAGGGTGCTATACTTTCTCATGAAATTCTGCATTTGGTTATTAGAAAACATAACATCTATGGTTCTAAAATTAGATATGATGACAACATATGACCGAGTTGATTGGGATGTTGAATTTTCTTAATAGGTTTTGTTTTCATGCTAATTGGGTTAAGTGGATATATTCATGCATTTCACCACCTACATATTTTGTGATTATAAATGGTTATCCAAGTGGTTTCTTTTCTTCCTCTAGGGGTATTGAGCAGGGAGATTCTTTATCTCATTTTCTATTCATACTAATGGTTGAATGGATTAGCACAGAAGTTTGTCAAGCTAAGAATATTGGTGCTTGGAAGGGTATCAAGCTTGAGGTTGGGGTTGAATCATACACTCATAATTTATTTTCTGACGAAACGCTTCATTTTGGTTAGCCTACCATGACTAAATCTCGTACTATAAAGGGGGTTATTATAATTACTCAATGTCTTCCGAGCAAATGGTTAATCCAGCTAAATCTAATTTTTTTCCTAAAAATTTCCCCCTTAGTTAAAAATAACTTGCTTCACTTTTGGGTTTTTTCACTGGGTGAATTTCCTTTTCGCTATTTAGGGATTTCCTTCTATACTGGTTTTGAGAAGCACCAATTTTGGGATAAATTTATCTCTTCCATCTCTCAAAAGATTTTGTCTTGTAAAAATAAGTGGCTAATGTTATCTAGGAAGCTACTTATGATAAATTCAGTTCTTAATACTATTCCTATATATTTGATGTTTTTTCTAAACATGCCTAAGTGTTCTATTCAGGAACTTCAGTTCATTCTGAGAGATTTTCTTTGGGAAGAAAATGTATCTCAAAAGAAGAAGCTTCCATTATTGGCTTGGAAAAAGGTTTGTACACCTAAATCAACACAAGGGTCTGGTATTAGGGACCTTACTCTTCAAAATAAAGCTTTGGGTTCTAAAATTTTGTGGAAGTTATATCGTAACCCTGAGTCAAAATGGGCAAAACTCATGAGGGCGAAATATTTAACTCTAATGCTCGGGAGAGAATTTTTACTAATTCAACTCTTCTTGATGGATCTACAATGTGAAATTTTTAATGCTATTGTAGGGATCCACTTCTTCCTTCCTTATCATGGCTTGTTCACAATGGAGCTAACGCTCATTTTTGGGAAGATTCTTGGAATGGACATAAACCTCTATGTCATATTATGGATTGGTTGCCTTTAGATGTTCAACTCAAAATTGCGTGGGGAAATGAGGTGTGTCATTATTACTATATAAGTAATGGATCTCTATGTTGGAAGGATTTGTCTCAATTTGATAATGTTACGGGGCTGGTAATAGAACTTAGTAAGGAATTGAGTTCATGTGTTATTATTTATTCCTCTCAAGAAGATGAACATATATGTCTTGGTTCGCCTTTAGGACAATATTATATCAAGTTTGGTTATGAATCAAATTTTCTTACTCATAATTCAGATCCTTGGTCTTTGAGATTTTTATGGGGGGATGCTTGTTTTCCTAAGGCTGGTGCTTTTTCTTGGCTGGCTATAAAAGATAGAGTTTTAACTGGTGAACGATTGGGGATTACAACTCTCTTTCCATATAGTCTTTGTGATTACTTTATGGAATCAAAAAATTATTTGTTTTTACATTGTCTATTGCTTTGGACTGTTGGTATTGGCTATTTCGGAAATTGGGCTAGAATTCAGTTGATGGCCGCAATCTATGAGATCATTTTAAGGGTTGGCCCCTTCTTTATAAATCTTCTACGTTTTCTCCTCTTTGGGGTATTTTCCATTCTATTCTAATTTTGAATATTTGGCTTGAGCGTAATGCAAGAATATTCAAGAAAAAACATTCTTCTTTGAATGACGTTATTTACAAAATAAAAAAATCCATATCATAAGTAATGTCCTCATATCATAGAAAAAATATTAACTCATCTCAAGTATTTTCTAAATGAGACTTTTTCATTCAAGCCACTTGTTCATTCCTTCAATCTCTCCATTTTGATGGTTTCCAGTCTAATAAACGCTCCTTGATTTCTGGAGCTCAGGCCAAATGGTCCCCTCCCCATGTTGGTTTTCATAAACCCAACTTTGATGGATCTGCTAGGGGTAACCCTGGCATCTTTGGGGCTAAATAAATCATCACAAATGATTATGGTAAAATTATTAAAGTTATTTTTAATAAACTACCTCCTAACACAAATAATGTGGCAGAAATGGAAGCTCTCATTTTAGGCTTTTCTTACGCACTTTCTTTGAATATCACTAATTTGATAATTGAGGGAGATTCTATGGTTGTGTATAATATTTTTACAAACATGAGTTTGACTTCATGGAAATTACAATATAGGCTTGATAAAATATTGGAAAAGTTGCACTTTTTTCATAACTAAGAGTTTAAACACTTCTATAGGGAAGAAGATAAGGCTGTTGATTTCCTAGCTAAAAAAGAAATTGATGATATGTTTCCTTTGTAGGAAGTAAAGGAATGGGTTTTAATTAATTTGGTTTAATATTGGTTTGTCTGATCATGATGGATTAATGATATTCTAGTGTGACTAGATTATTTCATTTTGGTGGGTAGGTGATAGGGAAGCTCTCTTCTTGGAACTAAGCCTAGTTCTTTAGATGTCATTTAAGGACCTCTTATGGTTTATTTCTCACCTAGAACCCTACTTATTTAGGAGGTTTCAAAACATTACCTTCCTATCCTCTTTAAACTCCACTATGAATTCTAACTTCTCTTTCTTCCTATACTTCTCTTAAACTCACTAGGGTAAGTTCAATCACATCTTACCAAACCTATGTCACTTGCCTTGCGGGAGTTTATGGCATGTCAACAATGTAATTCCATCCATTGAACCATCCTCTTCAAATGATCCTTGGTTCATTTCTCCATCACTTTCCAAATTTTCTACTTTTAAGGGCTACTAGCCTACTAGGTCACAATTAGCCCTAATTTTCAAGGTTTTGGATTTCTTTCACAAAAATTCCACACAACCCCCTAAACCATTTGGTGATTCAGATACCCTTTATAAAAATTATTAATATTTTCCTGGTCTTGGTCCTTCAGACTGTCCGTACACCACCAAACCCTAACTGGGCCAAATTATAAGGAAATGAACCAAACTTTGATCTTTGCATTAGAAATCCATTCAAATGGATTCAAGAAACCTCATTCTCACAAAAAATGTTCTATAGGGGTCTTCTTATAAAATCCAAGGTATTGGATTGATTCATTCAATCTACTCCTGCAAGTTATCTACTACTGTTGCTCTTGCTTCCTAGTCGGGCTATCAAGGAGCTCGCCTAAGGAAAGAGATTAAAAATAAAAAATGCGAATTCCAGCTTCCTACCAAAAATAAAAACTATGTAAAATGAATCCATTTTCATTCCCCCAAGGGCCAATTACTTTCCATGGTGGGAACTTCACAATGGAGTCATTTTTATATACAAACCCTGTCTAGTCTAGAGACTCAAAATCAGGGACAAAATTTAATTACATATGCAAAATAAAAACAACAAATATAAACTAGTGAGAACAAAGAAAAAATATGATGAATCTCCATTATTCACAATGTAATAATGGTGGATTTAATCCATTGGAATCGAACACCAAGAAATTGCAAGAAATTTAGTTAAACTCATAAAATTATTTATTGATTCTTCTTGGAAATTATGTCAAAAATCAATCAACTTGTCTAAAATGTTCATAGAGACCTTAAATATGTCCCCTCTGCATGTTTCAACCACCTATTATGAACCATAACCTCTTTAGGGTACTTTCCAAGATTTTTCCACGTGTTGTCATGCAACATTTAAAAGTTGCAAAAGTTGCTCGAGCAACTTTTGAAAACTTTAAATTTTTTCCTTACATTGCGTTGACCCAATGTGTGGGTTCCAAATGACATATAAGCTATCCCTAGAAATAATTAAAACTTAATTAAGTCACCTTGTGCACTCTTGGTTTCATTTCTCATATTTTTCCATATTTGGATTACATTGCACTATTATAGAATTTTGACACATTCTAAACACAATCAAAACACAACATTGAAAAACTCCACTACACAACTCTTAAAATAACCTTAATTATGTACATGACCTTAAGAAGGTATTCCAAACAAAAATATGAGGGTTGATCACACCTAACCCATAGGTGCTTCTACACCATTCTCCCCCAAATGAAAAGAGCTTAAGTCACATCAGGTGATAGGAGTGAAAGGTCAATTCTTAGCTTCTTAAAGTCACCTTGAGGTACCCAAGTATCCTATTATTCTGGCATATGTTCCCATTTTATCAAATACTCCATATAATTCTTCTTTTTGGTCTTCTTGGCAATCCTTTTATCCAATGTTTTCTCTGTTGTAGTCTTAGGTGGGGTAGGTAATGTCAAATCATTTACCATCTCCACCACATCAAGAACTTTATCACTTTCCTTAGGACTGAGACCTTTAAACTGTACCAAGTCTGCTATGTTTAAAACATGAGAAATTGCTATGTCCTTGGGTAAATCTATCTTGTAGGAATTGTTCCCATAATTAGCTATGATATGAAAATGACCAATTCTCCTCATTTTTAACTTACTTGGTACTCCTTTCTATAGTTTTTCCTTATTCAAATGGACCATGACCCAATCCCCTACTACAAATTGTACATCTTTTCTCCTAACATCAACTTTGTCTTTGATCTTCAAAGTGTTTTCAATCAGATTTTTCCTCACTTTTTCATGCACTTCCTTATTGGATTTTACAAAGTATTGAGCATGTCCACTTCTCCCTTCCATATCTCTAAGATCTCTCAACTCATACACACCCCTAGGATGAATTCTATAGACTATTTCAAATGGAATCTTCCCTATTGTTCTATGCACGGTGTAATTGTTTTATTTACAACCTCAGTCTGCCCATACTCCTTAGTCAAACACCTTAAGAGGTTTCCAATTGTTTTATTTACAACCTCAGTCTTCCCATTAGTCTATGGATGGTAAGTAGATCCAAAAGACAAATTAGTTCCTAACCTTTTCCATAAGGTTTTCAAAAAGTGTCCCATGAATTTTGTGTCTCTTTCTAATACTATACTATTTGTTAGGCCATGTATTCTTATCACTTATCTAAAAATTAGGTGTTCTATGTGATTGGCATCATAAGTCACTTTTCAAGGAATGAAATGACTCACCTTTCTAACCCTGTCTACAACAACATATATATTGTCAAAAATAGTTCTAGTGTTGGGAAAACCAACTATGAAATCTATACTTACACATTCCCAAAATCTATTGGGAATTAGAAAAGGTTGGTATAAACTAGAATTGGAGGATGTTCCTTTGGCTCTTTGAAAAATTATGCATTGCTCCACATACCTCCTTATGTCCTTATGCATCTTGGGCCAATAGTAAAACCTTTGAATTAGCTCCAGAGTCTTGTTCAAACCAAAGTGTCTATTCAAAATACCATTGTGCTTCTCCTTCATCAAATTATCTCTCATTGACCCCTTTGGGACACATAACTATCCGCCCTTAATCAAAAGTCCATTTTGCAAAGTAAAATATGCATATTCACTATGAAAGTGGTTGTTGAACTCCTCACATACCTTATAGGCATCCCCAAAATCTTCATCCTCTTTTTAGAGGTCTTTGAAACTCTCTACTCCTATTCTCTTCATCTGCAATTCCTGGACTCTGATTAGTCTTCTACTCAAGCCATCAACCACTTTATTCAATTGTCCTTTTTTATACTTTATATTGAAAGGGTAGGACTACATATATTCCATCCATTTGACATGTCTGTGACTCAATTTTTCTTGGGAGTTAATGAAGCTCAATTCTTGGTTATCTGTATACACCATAAACTTCTTTAGCAAGAGGTAATGCCTCCATTTCCTAAGTGATTGTACAAGGGCATAAATTTCTAAGTCATTGGATGAATATCTATGGTTAGCTTCATTGATCTTTTCACTATAGAATGCCATTGGTCTGTTCTCTTGACTGAAAACTACACCCACTTTAATATTAATTGCATCACACTCATAAGTAAAGAGTTTTTCAAAACTTGGTAGCACCCACATAGGTTGTGTGGCCACCTCCTTCTTCAATAACTCAAAACCCCTATCTATTTCTTTTATCCATTTAAGCTTGGTTTTTATACATCCTTGAATTGTCCCAAGCATCGGAGCACAAATTTCACTAAGGTGCCTTATGAACTTCGTATAGAATTGAGCTAATCCATGGGATCTTCTCACCTCATTAGCTATTTTGGGAGAAGGCCAACTAAGTATAGCTACAACCTTTGATGTATCCATCTTTAAGTCCCCTTTAGATACCACAAATCTAAGGTAGACAAGTTCTTTCTTCATGAATTCACTTTTCTCCAAATTGATGGTTAGTTGTTCATCCTTTAACTTCTTTAATACAATTTCTATACACATAAGATGTTCTTATTAATTCTTACAAAAAATTAAGATATCATCTAGATAAACAACTACAAATTTACCAATAAAATCTCCAAAGACTTCATTCACGAGCCTCATGAATGTTCTAGGAGCATTGGTGAGTCCAAATGGCATGAAAAGTCATTCATAGAGACCTTCAGTGGGTTTTAATGCTATCTTCCACTCATCTCCCTCTTATTCTTATCTCGTGATAGCCACTCTTGAGGTCTATTTTGGTGGAGTACTGTGCACCCCCTAAAAAATCCACAAGGTCTTCAATTATGGGCTTAGGTAACCTATACCTAATAGTAATCTTATTTATGGCTCTAGAGTCTGTACATAACCTCTACATTCCTCCTTTCTTGAGTGCTAGTACTGTTGGGAATTCACATGGACTTATGCTTTTCCTGATTAGACCACTGTTAATAAGTTCTTGTACTTTTCTGGTTATCTCCTCATATTTTTGGGGTGTCATCTTGTAAGGAGCCTTATTTGGAAAATAAGCTCCTAGAATAAAGACAATTTGATGGCTCAATTTCCTTTGTGGTGGTAGAGTAGAAGGAGTCCCATCATTTAAGATGTTTGTGAACTGGTCCAAAAGGTTCTGCACTTCTGCAAATATATCTTCTTTCTTAGTCTTTACTTATTCTTTCAGATTCACAACAATAGAAAACCCATATACATATTCCTCCTTAAGATTCTTCAAGAACTCTTTTCCACTAATCATTAGCACATTGGGACCCACGGTCTTACCTAGTTCTTCATCTAACAAAGATTAGATCTTGTAGGTAACACAATTATTTTGAAAAAGGATAGGACTTCTTCTCACCATCATGTATGGATTTTCTTCCAAATTTCCATGGTCTCCCCAATAGCATATGGCATGTGTAAACTCCACCCATTCTTGTTCATTTACCAATACATGTTTCCCCTTACTTAGCCACGTAACTCTATATGGACTGCTATGAGGTATTCTAGTCAATTTCAAATTATTGGTTGTTTCTTTTGAGATGATATTATCAGTAGAACTAGAGTCTATAATGACCCTACAAACCTTACCCAAAAATTTTAATTTGACCTTGAATAGAGACCTACTTTGCTTTGGTTTCTATATGGTAGGCTCTCTGATCAGTATCATTCTTATCATAAAGTTTTCTCCAACCTCTGAATCCAAGTTTTCCTTTGGAGATTTGACACTTGCAATGTCCTCTTGCACATAAGCAACTCTTCTATCCCCTTGGGAAGAAGATTTATTTTTAGGGAGCCTATAAGAAGGATGACATAATTAATGGCAATGATAACACCTCATGATAGAAAAATAAGAACCTCTACCTGATCCTCCAAATCTACCTCTGTTGCTACTACTACCAGGACTTCTTCCTATGCTATAACTACCTCTGCCAATTGTCTCACCACTCTATTTGGAAAGTCTAGAGTCACCTTGGGTCTTTTTGTTTATGCTTCCACCAAAAAAAATACCTCTATATGGCCTCTTTTGTCTCTTCCTCTCCCCCTAACTTTACTTCATTATTCTTTCTTCTTTTTACTTTTCTCCTCCACCTCGAGTTCCAATTAATATCACTTGTGGACTGCTGTGGGGATTAACAAGCTTATTTCTTATTGAATTTTCTATCTCAACCCATTAAGATATCTTTCCACCCTAATGATTTTATCCTCTTGTGCTTTGGACCTCAAACACAACTTCTAGAATTATTTAGTATATTTGTTCACATAAAGTTCTCTTTGTCTCAAGTTTTGTCTCTTTTTGTGCATTTGGATCTCATAATGCTCTGGCATATTGGCTTCTTTGATTTTTTCCACCATTCCCTTCCAAGTAGCTATTAGAATCTTACCTTCTCTCTCTCTTCTTGGAAAAATTTCCACCATGTTAAGACAACTCCCCTTAGTCTTGATTTGGCTACCCTCACCTTTCTGGCCTCACCCACACCATCACATTCAAAGTGATTTTCAAGTCCTTAAATCCACTCCATGACTAGTTTAGGCTCCATCTTACCACTAAAGAGAGGTATTCCCTCTAAGTATTTTCCACGTATGGCCTTCAAGGCTTTAAGGAAAGGTTCTTTTTGGATGACAGGGCCAGGTTCAAGGACCTCATCTTCCACTGCCACTTCTTTACCCTTCCCTTCTTTCTCATCTATCTTTCCCCTAACGTCTTTAGTTTTCACCTCTAATTCACCCAATTTATATTCCAACTGCTCCAACCTTTCTCTAAGTAGTGTACTTTCCTCTTCTTGATCATTAACCTTCTTAGCAGACTCTGCATTGGTCACCCTCCTAGACTCTCCAACTGATTCAAGATAAGACATGCACACACTAGCCCAAATCCTTTAGGCTCTGATACCAATTTGATAGGGATGCTCTCTTCTTGGAACTAATCCTAGTTCTTTACTTGTCCTTTAAGGACCTCTTAGGGTTTCTTTCTCACCAATAACCATACTTATTTAGGAGGTTTCAAAATATTACCCTCCTATCCTCTTTAAACTCCACTATCATTTCTAACTCATATTTCTTCCTATACTTCTCTTGAACTCACTAGGGTAAGTGTAATCACATCTTACCAGCCCTCTATCACTTACCTTTTAGGATTTTAGGGCATGTCCACAATTTAATTCCATCGATTGACCCATCTTCTTCAATGATCCTTGGTTCATTTCCCAATCGCTTTCCAAATTTCCTACTTTTAAGGGCTACTAGCCTAGTAGGTCACAATTAGCCCTATTTTTGTAGGGTTTTGTCTTTCTTTCAAAAACATTCCACACAACCCTCCTAAACCAATTGGTGATTCAGATACCCTTTGGAAAAATACTTAATATTTTCTTGGTCTTTGTCCTTCATACTATTGGTACACCACCAAACCCTAACTAGGAAAAATTATAAGGAAATAAACTAGTATTTGATCTTTGCATTAGAAATCCATTCAAATGGATTCAAGAAACCTTCATCTTGCAACCAAGGTTTTGTATGGGTCTTCTCAGCAACTCCAAGGTATTAAATTGATTCATTCAATCCACTTCTGCAAGTTATCTACTATTGTTGCTCTTGCTTCTAGTCGGGGTATGGAGGAGCTTTCCTTGGGAAAGAGATTAAAAATCACAAATGCAACTTCCAGCTTCCTACCAAAAAGAAAAACTATGTACATGGACTCCATTTTCATTCCCCAAAGGGCCAAGTACTTGTCACTATGGGAAATTCACCATGGAGTCATTTTTATATACAAACCATGTCTAGTCCAGAGACTCGAAATCAGGGACATAATTTAATTTTACATATGCAAAAAAAAAAATCTAAATTAGTGCACACAAATAAAGAATATGATAAATATCCACTATTCAAAGTGTAATAATGGTTGATTCAATCCATTATAATCGAACACAAAGAAATTGCAAGATATTCAATTAAACTCAAAAAACCGTCTATTGATTCTTCTTGGAAATTGTGTCAAAAACCAAAAAAAATCTCTACAATCTTTGTGGAGACCTTATATATTTCCCCTCTGCATGTTTCAACCACCTATTCTGACCCATAACCTCTTTAAGGAATTTTGCAAGATTTGTCCAAATGTTGTCATGCAACATTTAAAAGTTGCAAAAGTTGCTCGAGCAACTTTTGACAACTTTTACATTTTTCCTTCTTACATTTCTTTGACCCAATTTATGGGTTAAAAATAACCTCTAAGCTATCCCTAGACCTAATTACAACTCAATTAAGTCACCTTGTGCATTCTTGGTGCCATTTCTAATATTTTTCCACATTTGGCTTACATTGCACTATTAGAGACTTTTGACACATTCTAAACACAATCAAAACACAACATTGAAAAAATCCACTACATAATTATGGAAAAAACCTTATTTATGCACATGAACTTGAGAAGGTGTTCCAAAACACAATATGAAGGTTGATCACACCTAACCCCTAGGTGCTCATACACCAGTAGGGGAGATCTATCATAAAAAGTTGTCTCAGACTATTTTTACTTCAGTTGTTGGATATGGTCATATGTATATAATTTTGGTTTCTTATTCTCTCTCTCCTTATGTTGGATTGTTGGTAATTTCTATCTACTATTGATGCCTTATGGTGAGGTGTATTGATTTTCATGCTCTGCCTCTGCAGGAAGTAGATGAACATGTTTTACTTAATTTGGCTTAATGTTAGTCAGTCTCATCATTATGAATTAGTGAGGGTCTAGTGGGACTACATTATTTCATCTTGGTTTTGACCTCTTATACAAGCCTATGCAAGAAATAAATAAACATGTTTTGACCACAAGAGTGTTGGAGATTTGATTCTGAGAGTTGATTGTTTGTATGTTTGTCATTGATGACAACATATAACACACAACAATAATTCTGTATGAACTTATCTGAATGATGACATGAAGACTTGCATGGATAGATACATGTTTTTGACATGTTTATTATGTTATGTTCATACACGTAGACCTAGATATGATGTTTCAGTAAAGTTATGCAATTTTTTTATTAGCAGTTACAGTTCTGGAAGTATAACGGTTTAGGGATGACGTATATAACATGTTTCATGAGTTGCACCTATCTTCAAGATATGCATGTGTATATGCATGATTAAATAGGAGTTGATGATATAAATCCAAAGGTCCCAAATGTGTTTCAAGATAATTGCAAAGTTATGGTTAATTTGGTGAGGCCGACTCAGTGAAGCGTCGCATCTGTTTAGCATTGAATTGCACAGACTTAATATTGTTTACGTGCTTAGTTAAGCTGAATAAGATATTGATGAAGTGTTTCTAAGAGCTGACATGACCTTCTAATTTGGAGAAGATACTTATAGTAGTTCAATTGTGATATGCTAAGTGTGAATGATACGAAAAGTGAAGAAAGATGTACAAAGTAGATTATCAAAGTTGGTTCATTCATCAAGGGTCTATGTAAAGAAGAAGTGAAAGATTGTAATACACTGGAACTGATCAAGATAGCAGGTCTACTCTATAGTTCATCATCAGATATAGTGCATATCTGTTATTCAGAAGGTTGTAGCCTTCACCATCAAGCAGTGAGCT